>WAAG01054335.1:72431-89097 GCA_013390105.1 Tichodroma muraria | reverse complement strand
TTTTTTTTTTTTTTGTTGGGCTGTTATGAGCCTGGACATGTGTAATGAAGACCAGAGTTCTGCTTCAGTTTGAGAAGATTAAGGCAAGATTGAGTAGATTTTCTTTGCTCTACCAAGACCTCCACTACTCATCTACTAAGAGAGGGCAAGACTGAAAGCTAATATAGGGCTTTATACTAGCCTGGCCTGTGCTCCTGGCCAAAAGTAACCACAAAGGGTTACTTGTGGCCAGGACACACTACTTCTTCCATACTGGATATTGACTCCAGCAGTTATTTACTGAGCACCAGGAATAAGTTTTTGCCCATGCAATTTCCAGCTGCAAGATGGGTTTAGTTCTAAATTACTGATCTGTGATGATTTCAGTCATGGCAATGATTAATTTTGCTGATGAGTTGATGTTTTTGTAAACATGTAGGGCAGCTCTGCAAAAGTTATTTTTTATGAGGTATTTGCTGCTTTTCCTTTTCAAATTTCATGCTGTTTACCTTGAGAATGGAGAATGAATGCCGTGTAAAAGTGGCATGTCCTATGAGCCAGTATTACTTTGCTCAGAGTGTTAGCAGGGCTGAGCTGTTCCAGCAGTAAGGGCGCACATTCCAAAGCAATTAGAACAGTTTCATAAGGAAATACTGCTCAGCCACTGATAAAATGCCTTTCAGATGTCTTCATAAAATAGATTCAGGTGACCAGTAAAGAACTACTTTCTTTAATCTTTGCAGCCAAATGTGAAAATACTTACTTTGATTCTTAACAGCTTTTTTTCATTTAAAAATTGCTGCAAAATGAACTTAGTTCATTTGTCTTGTTGAAATAGCCTGCAACTTAGTCACAGGGAAAAGAAACAGTGACTGACAATCATGGATTCCCCACCCTATGTGCTTCACCAGGGTCTCTGCCCTCTGCCTGAGCATAACCACGCATTGAAATCATTTGATGCTTGGCTTACTGTGAGTATAAAAACTTCTAGGGAGGAGGAAGAACAAGTGGGAGGGTGGAAACAAAAAAAAAAACCAAACAATTATTTCCTCTGCCTATAAACTGGTGTACAAAATTGCAATTCATCTGGGAAGCCCTGCATACTGAAGCATGCCTGTTTTCTGCTCAGAACAAGTGTGGCTTCAAGCTGCGGTACTGATTCCCAAACTTCTTGGACCAGCTTTTATCCATATTGTCCCTTGTCACAGAGCTTTGAATTCCCAACCTCAGAACAGGGGTATGGTCTCCAGGCCCCTTTGCAGGCCCACCAGCTATCTGTATTTCCAGCTGTGAGAACCCCTGCCCTAGGGCACTCTGGGTAAATGCATAGGATATTTGCCATTATGTACTCCAAGACCAAAGCTAAATATGTTTTTCCAGATGCATTCTACAGAAACTAAACAGTCTTTTAGATGTGGGTTTGCTTTTCTCTTTTGTTACCCCTGTTTTTGCTTTTCTCTTTTGTTACCCCTGTTTTCCTGATTTTCTTTTTTTACTGTCTTTTATTCCTCTTGGTCATCTTTACTATCTTTATACCTCTTGTTACTTTCTGTGGACTCTTTGCTTTTGTTGAATCATAAAATAGTGTGAGTCAGAAGGGACCTTTAAAGGCCATCTAGTCAAAAACCCCTGGAATAAGCATGGACATTCTCAACCAGACCAGGTTGCTCAGAGACCTGTCTAGCCTAACTTTGAATGTTTCCAAGAATGAGGCATACACTACCTTTCTGGGCAACCTGCTCCAATGTTTTATCACACTCATTATAAAAAGCTTGCTCTTTACAGCTAATCTAAATCAGCCTTCTTCTCTTTTAAAACCATCACCCCTCATCCAGCCCTGCTAAAATGTTTGGCCTTATCTTTCTTATTAATCAGAGAATCACTGAGGCTGGAAGAGACTTCTAAGATGATCAAGTCCAGCCACTAAACCCAGCACTGCTAAGATCCTTTTAAGTACTGAAAGGCTGCTCTAAGGCCTCCTGAGAGCCTTCTTCTCCCAGGAACAACAACCACGACCTCTTCTGCTTATCCTCACAGGAGAGGTGCTCCAGCCCTTAGATCATCTTCATGGTTCCTCTGGATCCACTCCAACAGGCCCATGTTGTTTCTGTGCTGAAGTCCATATGGCTGCTTTGTGAAGGATGGCTAGAACCCATCTAGGGATAGGTTTTTTCAAACCCTTTTGTGTCTGGCGAATGTTGCTGTGATGAGTTGCACGAGAAGGCAGGCAGGGGGGAAGGCAGGACACTCACTGGAAACGCCAGCAGCAAGGATGAAGGAGGCCAAACATGTGAAGGGTGAGTAGGGATGAGTGCTGAGCCTGAGGAGCTGTAAAGAGTGGAGGTGGGCCTCAAGAAAAGAGAGCTGAGGTCCAGTCTGGACAGTGCATGAGCCAAACCCTAAATCTGTTTGCTTTGACTGCGTAACTTAAGACCTACACTTGGACACTTGGTCCAGGCCCTGGCCAAGCATATGGAACATTAGCCTGTGTGAGTATGAGGAAGAAATAATCAACTTTGGCAGTCCATGTCCCAAGCCTGTCATTTAAACCTGAACTTTAAACCTATGTGTAGCCCTATTTCCAGTACAGCATTTGAAAATGTGTCCTTGCTCCAATCCTTCACCCTGATGAAGAAAAGAGAATTTATAAAGCAGATTTTAAGCATAAAGTTGCCTTTTGTTCTGTATTGTATTGGAGCACACAGATAGTAATCGTACAAAAAAATCTATTTAATTTCATTTACTCCAGTTAGCAGAAGTAAAACTAGCATTGGTTTGGGGTTTTTTTTGGTTGGGTTTTTTTGTGCGTGTGTCTGTGTGTCGGTCCTGTTCTTTTTTGATGTGGTTTTCCTGGGGATGGTTGTATGTGATGTGGTAGCGTGAGAATTGTCAGTCAAAGAACTGGCTTGGCAGTTTTCTGTGGATATCCAGGAGGTTGCTAAGGCATGTATCTGGAGAGGTTCCAGATGGGATCAACTGTCAGAAGATATTCCTCCTGACTATTTCCCAGTTGCTTTCCTCCCCTTGCTACCCCTTCAAGCTTTCTTCCAGAACACCTCATACTTTTACTCGGTAAAACCCATTTCTGCTGGAAACCATGGCCAGCTCTGTAGAGTACCTGCAGCCTGATGTGATATCCAGGTAAGGCAAATCCACTTCTTATCTTCCTGCCTCCCAAGTCTAAATATAAAAATCTGTGTTTCCATGTGATCTTTCTTTTATAATCCCAAGTTAAACTAAACAGGGAATTCTGTTGATTCTGCTATGCAACCATATTATGTTATGATTATCTTCCTCAGCTAGACTCAGCTTTATTAAAATAAAAAAAAAAAACATCAAACCAAGTATTTCCAGAGTGAGGTGACTAAAGCTTTCCAACACCTCTGGGACCTTCAGTTCACAAGAAGTGTCCTGATCTTGGTTTGCTGTGAGTCAAAACTTAAACAAAATCATTAGGTCAACCTTACTTCCACTGCTGATCTCCACTACATTAGAGGCAAAGGTACAAATCTTACCTGGATTATTTACCTGGAAGACTTTAAAGGACCTTCCTCAGATTGGAAAAAGTAAAAGGAAACTTCTATAATTTTACTTTTCAAGCTGGAGTCAGAGTCTTCATAGTATTTTTTGGCTTTGGTTTGGAAAGGGAGCTGCTTTGGTCATCAGCCAGCTGGCACAGGGTAGCTTTCAGCCCTCCCCGTGGAGCCCTGTTCTCTGCAGGCCAGCAGCTGAGCCACAGAGTCTGGCCACAGGCAGGAGAGTTGGGTCCTGGCCAACTTGGCATGCTACAGCCCTGCTGGGTAAGGATGTAGCAGGCCAAGAACTGAACCTCTGGGAATCAGGGAGAGGGCCTGCAAGGAGCCTACCACCTCTGCCTCCCTTGGGAGGGTGCTGCTGCTTCATACCAGCTTCAGTGTGGCAGGAAGGAGGTGTCTCCATCATTCAGGACTGGATGGGAGGATTTTTATATCTGTTTCCTAATCCCATACTAAGTGGAACAGGATTGAAATCTACAGCAAATCTAGCTCTGAGTCCTACAACTCTGAGTGATATTCAGACTGTTAAAAAAAAAAATTAAAAGTCCTGTCGTGATTCTTAAAATCCGTATGTTCTTACCTACTTCAAAGCTCTTGTGTTGGCATGACCAGCAGAAGGCATGACCTATATGTCGTCCCATGGGATGAGCAATGTGGTTCTCCTGTAGAGGAAGAATCTCCAAAGTCCTCTTATATAGAAACATCAAATCATAGAATGGTTCAGGTTGGAAGGTACCTTAAAGATAACTTAGTTTCAACACCTGTGCTATGGCCAGGGATGCCACCCACTAGACCTTGTTGCTCAGGACCCCATCCAAGGTGGCCTCGAACACTTCAGTAGAGGGGACAACTTCCCTAGGTAGCCTGTTCCAGTGCCTCACCACTCTCACAGGAAACAATTTCTTCTTAATGTCTAATCTAAACCTTCCCTCTTTCAATTTAAACCATTGCCCCTCGTCCTGTCACTATCTGCCCATATAAAAACTCCCTCTCCCTCCTTTTTACAAGCCTCCATAAGGTACCGGAAGGCTACAGTGAGGTGTCCCTTGAGGCCTTCTCTTCTCCTGGCTAAACAGTGTCAGCAATCTCCACCTGTCTTTGTAGGAGAGGTGCTCCATCCCTCTGACCATCTTCATGACCCTCCTTGGGATTTGCTTCAGCAGGCCAATGCCTTTCCTGTGTTGGGGACTCCAGAGCTGGATGCCCCCACCTCAGGTGGGGTCTCAAGAGGGGAGAATCCTCTCCCTTGACCGGCTGGTTAGGCTGCTTTGGATGCAGCCCAGGATGTGTTTGGCTTTCTGGGCTGTGAGAGCGCATTGCTGGGTCATGTCCATTTTTTTGTCCATGAGAACCCCCAAGTCTTTCTCCACAGGGCTGCTCTCAATGATTGCTTCTTCCAGTCTCTGCTTTTGTCTGGGATTGCCCAATACTCCATTGCTTGAAACCTGGATGGTCCTGCTGGATCAATGTTGCTGTTTTGTTCTTTGCTGTGGGCCACAGTCTTGACCTCAGGTACAAAAGTGTGTGGTGCAATCTGCAGCTTTGGAAGTCTGAATGTGATCACCCGGGCTAAACCTGGCCTGTGTTCCTTGTGCCTTGAATGCAAATGGTAAATCTTTCTCACTTTTAAAGTTGTTGGTCTTCCACTTTGCTATGTTTCTGTTTGAATTGTTTTCTGGGAATGTTAAAAGCTGATCTTTCACCTTTAATTTGGTAAAGTAGGCTGAGTGCTGCTAATATGACAATGCTTAAAGGGATTAGTTAGCACATTAACAGTTCCAGTAGCTAATCTCAGTAGAACACAGAGCTTTGGAAAGGAATAATCTCTTCTCCCTAGTGACTTTCAGTTGCTTGTTCTGCATGGATACAGGTATTTCCTCAGTCTCTGCAGAAGGCTAGCGAGCAGTGTGCTGAGGTAACATATGGTGTGATGCTTCCAGAAAAATTGGTAGTCAGCTGAGGTGCTGAGTTAGTGTTAAAATCATCCTATGGAAGACCACTGGTCATGATCAAAAATATGAAATGTTTCAGGGCATGACAATGTCTTCATTTCTCAGGGAAGCAAAGAGTAGCTTCTCAGTCACACAAGGCCCACGGTGCCTAATCACTTCTCATGACTAAGTTGGAACAAATAGCAAAAATCAATTTCTTCTGAGTTTCTGCTTTCAGTTCCAGCTTGTTGAAAAATCTGTGCTTCTCACACCCCCTTGAATTTGGTCCATGCATGCATGATCTACATGGCGTTACTTTGCACTTGCTCTATGTAAAGCTATGTAACTTTTGCATATACATTTTTCAGCTGGGATGGTAGAAACTGCTCACTTTTCCCCATGTCCCAGATGCTTTTAGTGTCAATGCACAATGATAATGAGGATCTTGAATCTCTGGGTTCCTGTGGAACAACTGCCTGCTGTGCAGATGTAGCAGGTCACAAAGCAAGTGAGTGCTGGAGGGCAAGATTCATTTGTGATGGAAGGTGGACAGAGGAAAATGAAGTTAGAGTTCCCTCCTTAAGGAAGTCTTTGCTAAGGTGTTTACATGTAGACACAAATTATTCATTCTATCTCTTCTGCCTTAAATGTGTAATATTTTTTTCCATTAGAGAAACAGATATCTCTGGCTACTCCTTTAGAAGGAAGGTAGTGAAGTTCAGTGGGAAGTCAGAATTAAAATCCTCTTGAGACATGCAGTCCTACTGGATTCCCTCGCATATGTGCATTTCAGAAGAGTGTTTGTCTATAATCCAGACAATATCCAATCAGTATCTCTTAGTGAATTGCACCATTTTTATTTTGGGTGAACCTTTAACACTGTTTTCTTCAGTATTGTTTCCTGTTGCTGCTCTCAGCCATGGTCTCCTACTACTTCATCTCCTTAAAGCTCACTTGTGTTCCAAAATACTTCACTGGAAATTAAGTATTCAGGAAAGAGTGATAAAATAAAGGCCTTGCAGCATCTTCTGATGCTTAACAAGAGGTTAACAAATGCAAAAATGACTCCTGAAAGCTGTGGGCAATTTCAGGCCAGGTTTGCATTTTTCAAATTCTTGTTTTACCTTATTTGGCCATGCAAAATAGGATCCCAGTCCCCGGGGATTTGGCTGCTTCGAGCTTTGTTAAGAAGAAAGTATGTGTTTTTTCCTTGGGAGACACATGGCTAAATATGGGCTGTGTTAATAACAAATGAGTCTGCTGGCAGAGTTACAGATTCCCAATGTCTTTCAAGTTAAAAAGGCAGGCACACATCAGCCCTCTAGCATCAAGCTTTGACTTTGACCGTGACTGTACTGAAAGGTGGGGGGAGTGGAAGAATGTGCCAACATCGACAGCCATGAACCTTGTTTTGATTTTAGTGGGAAGTAGTTTGGGAACAAAACAGCTACTGTTGTCTAAAACAATTTGAAATTAAACCAAACCGCTCAGAGAATCAGAGCTGAGTGATTTTTGTGAGCTGAGACAATGTCTTTTCTTCATTTTTGCAAAATTTTCTTTTTTTTAAATAATCTTACCTGTGAACAACAATTCATCTGAAAAATACAAGTAGATAAAACAAGCTGGCCAAATAATATGCATAGTTTTAGGGAATAAATATTGACTTAGTATCTGATATCGGTCAAGTGATAGGTTTGAGGTGTGCTCTATAAAATGTAGCTCTTGGGACAGAAGTGGTATCAGATCAAAAACCTCTGCTGACTGCAGGTTTTATTTACCTATTCACAAGGGTTCATCTCAGTGCTTTGCTGGGCATGAAACCTGTTGATGCTTGGGCTGAGGTGAAGAGTGTAAGGTGGACAGCAGTGGAGAAGTATTGATGTATTAAAGTATGTGTTGCATAAAGCAGTAACTATATAACCACTTTTAGAAATCTAACAAAAGGTTGAAGAACTCTTGCAGGAGCAGGGGGAGTCATTGGCAGTCAGGGAGCTATCAGGACCAAGGCAGATATCAGGAAAAAGGTGTAAGTAATTAAACAGCTCCTACTGCTTACTTGGGCACTCCTGATGGGACAATATGAGCTAGATCCTCTTGCTAGTTGAGCAGTTTTAGCTCTTCAGAAATGATTGCAGTCCAAAATCTTTACAGATTATTCTCTGCTCACAAAAACAAAGCCCAGACCAACCCAACTTAGGAAAAAAAAGGCCAAAAAACAACCAATGAAAGTTAAACTTTTCTATTAAGTGCAACATGAGGCAAATCATAGAGGAAAGACAGAGAGAGTAGGTCCCACTGAGACTTTGATTAGGAACATGCTACATTTCAAGCTCAGCTGCTTTACAAGCTGAGGGAATGAAAACATGAATTATCTAAAGTGCTCTTTGAAGATGTTTGGAACAGGACAGCCCTCTCTTGATACCTGTTCTTGGTAAAGTAATTCTAAACCTGCTACAGCCTCCTCATGTGTTTATATATTACCACCTGGATTGTTTTCACTACAGCTGGTTGAAATTTTCTTGTAGGAAGAGCCTTGCAGAAAATGATTTTACTGAAAAATAAAAATTTCACAGGGAAAAGGAAAACTCTTACTGGGACATCGCTTTGGACGGTTCTTGATATCTCTGTTCAAAATGTTTTCTGTGAAAAGAGAAGGATTTTAAAGTTAAGGAGTCTTGCTTTCAGAATTCCTGTGAATATTTGTACTTTGGGGTAGGATGGAAGGGAATATTGGTTCCCATAAGTGTTACGTGGATTAAAGACTTGGCAGACTTTTGAACATGTGAAGCATTACAAAACTTTTTATTTTTGATGTGAATGACATTCTCAGTTGTCTTGCAAATTGTTTTGAAAGCCAGAGAGCAAAGAGCTCCAAAAAAAACCAAGTGTATTTGCATATCCAAGGGCAACATAACTACTGACCACTGATTTTTTGTTTGTTTTTTGATGCTCAGGTTTGTACCTGAATATTTGTAAGAGTGAATGACTTTGGTTGGAGTTGAAGGTGGTTCAGGATTATCTCAATTTATGCTTGAGGCATCTCAGGCTCCACACCAGGATTAGGGATATTGCCCTGGAAGTTTTGCTGCAATTTTTCCTCATAGCTGGCACTGGGTTTTTGCATCACTGATGGTGACCTGATATTTGGAGAAGATGACTGTGTCTGCTGAGGACAGATTTCACTTGGCTGTATGACTGTTGTAATTTGGAAATGTGTAGCCAGTTCAGGTGTCTGCTCTGGACTGAGGTCCTGAGGTAGCTGGAGGATGGCTGAATGAAGGACTGAGAGCAGAAGACAGTCAAAGTCCCCTTAAAATGATGGCTTGTTTTACTCCCTATGGCCTGTAGGCAAGGCTAATGAATTTGACTGTATCTTCTGCGTCCTTTCTATGGACAAGGTATAGGATTTTGATAAGCTCTATCTTCTCATGCCCTTGGAGACTGTCAAGAAACTAAGTACCTGTGCAAAAATGGGGATGCAGCAGGCTTGTGGCTTTCCACAACAGGCAATCTATTCCTCTAGCTCAGGCAAGATGTGCTACAGGAATGAAACCTCTCCTGCAGCCCTTGTGGGCTTTTTAGTAAGATTCAGTCAGGCAGTTATCAGATTTCTGTAATACTGATGTTATCGCTGTTCACGCTGCCTCTGTTTTGATTCTGAGCACCACCCACGCTCTCAGAGAGGGTTTGTGAGGCTTTCACCTCTGGCTGCCTGTGCCCACATTCTGGGGTGTGTTGGGACAAGGCTGAGATTCGTGCCTGAAATGCCTGGTGCATACCAACAAACCCACTCCCACTGCCTGTCTGTTTGGAGGAGGCACTGGCAGACCAAAGGGCTCTCGTGGCCTCCGATAAGTTAATTACTGGTGGCTTAAACATTTATGGGGTGGAATGTGCCTCCCATTCAGCATCTGACCTGTGCTGAGAGGCTGCCTTTGACATGTTGTTTCATGGGTGAATGGTTTAAAGTGTCTGTGCAAAGTTGAAAGTTGTTTGAATGATGTGTTATCAGTTCTCCTTTATAACATGAAGCTTCTTTGCTGTCTGATTTAAAATACAAACAGGTCCAGTGCACTGGAGCTGGGGGTATAAGCTCATCTGGCGCAAGGGTTTCTCTGAAGCAGTCGTGTTCAAACCCAGTATTTTTTATGTGTAATTGTGTTGTTGCTAATTACAAGGTAGTCATTGTTTATATCCTCATCTACCCTTCCGGCTTCCTCTTGGAAGAACGGGCACAGCTCCAATCTCCCTGAGGCAACTGGAGGCAGTGGCTGATGGTAGTTGGTGGCACCAGCCAAAGCGTGACACTCGCAAGGGGAATGTCTGAGTTGGGACCCAGCTGCCCAACCCAGCAGTTGCCCTCCAGATCATCCTAACCCAAAGCAGGACACAGAGGAACAGCCCTTCATGTGGAAGGGGAGGCTTCCAGGATAAGCAGTAGCCTTAGGGAATGAGATCTTGTGCAATGTACAAAAACCCCCTTATTCTGCAGTAAAGCAGAATATGAACACCACCAGAACAGCTAATTTGAGACAACTCAGTGGGTAATTGACTTGAATTCTTAAATCAGGGAATGGTTTCAATTTTAGTTTTCCTAAAAAAAATTATAAAAAAAAATAAAAAAAAAATTTAAGGAAATGAGAAGAAAGAAGGGAAGCATGCTTTTCCTTTAACAATAGTGAGGGATTGGGATTATCAAATAGCAGCTGTGTTGATGCAGACACAATAGCTGTCTGTCAAGAGTATGCAGATAGCTTACAGATGAAATTGCTGTGCTTCCAGCTCCCAGCAAACACTGGTAATCACTGTGGAGAAATTGATGATGCCATGGATGAGGCACTTCCTTAGTAAGTTTCTCCAGCATTGTAGCTTAACATGTTGGGAAAAATTTTGATGCAAAGATTTTCTGTAGAATAGATAATGCAGTTTTATCAAATCTAAAACACCTTCTGTGAAACCGTGGATGCTGGAAAAAATTATTTGGTAAAAAAAATGAGTGATTAGTTTCCTCTGTGAAAGTTTCCTTTGGTGAAAGTGAAATGTCTATACCTAATGAACTGTGTTTTGGGAAAGTATTGTGTTTCATTTGGTTTGTTGAAGAGTATACTCAACCCAAACTGCATTGGGTATCTTAAGGTGGATTCGAAAATGAAGAATGAATGTCTGCCACAAGGTTTAGCTTGACTGAAATCAGGAATGTGAATCCAAAAGATTTTTATTGGTCTTAGAATTGGGAATTTTTCAGCCTTTTTTGCGTGTTAAGACTAAAACACTCTTGAATATCACAATGATTTTTAAGAACAAAACCTGATTCTTGACTGGCTTATCCACAGTAAAGCATTTAATTCAAGTAGCTACCTAACTGCTAAACAGCCTTCAGGACACCAATGTTTTAACTATTTCATTCAGGCTGCTAACATCTTCACTTGAAATAACACTCGGTCTCCAGTCCCAGTGTTTTGCCAGGAGCTTTTGTACCACACGGAACAGGCAGAGAAGACACAACCAGCCCAGCATCACATCTGAGCTTGACTTGGTTTAGATTCTTGGAAGAAAAAGCTCAAATGGGGCTGCCCTGGCAAGCTGTACAAGATAACCCCCCCATTTGTGTTAGTGTGAATAGAACTCCCTTTTAGTAGCATCCTGCAACACAAGGGAACTTAAAAATCATCACATTTGTGGGCACCTCTTTGTGTATTTGACATGCTCATTGTCCTCAGAAACACTGGAAAGACAACATGGATGCAGGTCTTCTGCTGTAATGCTCTGGTTCTGGAGGATGCCACAGTCAGATGGAAAAGCCATGAGAAGAAAAGATTCAAAGTATGTTTGTGATGGGAAAATGAAGTGTGAGAGACAAAGCAGGAGGGGAAAGAGGTCCCTGACCAGCATACATTGCTTTAGAAGTCAGTAGAGACTCCTTGGCAGCAAGACCACTGGCTTCCAGCACATTGGAAAATGATTAGGGACTGAGCCACAGGGCCTGGGAAAGGGCATATTCTTCAGTAGGGTTTGGGACAGTTATTTCCCTCTGTCTATTCCTGTCTTGCATAAATACTTTAAACTGGCACCAGCCTGTAGCCAGTTGCAGCCGATGTTGCATATTTTTCATGTACCACATTTTGAAAATGTGACTCAGAACTGCCTCGATCTGAAATGTAAGTTTAATTTTAAAACTGGGAGGTATGGCTTATAGGCCTTTGTGTAAAAGGAAATGTTTTAGTACACTGTAATTTTTGAACATGTTATGGCATTGCAAAGTAGTGTGAATCGAGTGCTGATTCTCATATTGTACCTAAAAATAGGAAAGTCTGCATTGAAGAGTTAAATAACACTGAAATTCAGAAGATTAAACTAAGAGCAAAAAGGGGGTCAATGCAAGTAAAAAATTAACATTTCTAAGGATGCAGAGCTGTTTAATCAGACCTGGTACTGTATCTGCATGTCTTTTTCTGTCTGAAAACTCTTTTTATCTATTGTACAACTTCAGGTGTTATAGTGGGAGGAAGGTATTCAAAGTGATTAATTTTTATCAATGAAATACAGTGAAAGGGTGGAGAAGATACTGCTGCTCCCCAGAGAGAACTTAGAGGTGATTGCAATCTTGCATAGACACCAAAGAATCCATGCAGAGGAGCCCTTGTGGCAGGGAAAGCCACCTTGGGAGGTTGCAGAGGTTCCACATGTCCCACCTTTGTCCTGGGCTAGGCTCTACTCTTTTAGCATTTTTGTGGAAATAGTTTTAGTAGGATAGTCACACAGCAATGTACTCGGCAAAGCCCTGTTTGTTGGAGAATGGAGATGGTAGAGTGTAGCAATGGTGATGTGCACTGACATTTCCTTGCAAGCCCAATGGTGTTACAAACCCAAAGTACTACAAACACAGAACTGAGATTGATCAGTTGTCTGAGCAATAAGCAGCATGGCATGGGGGGAAGGATTGTTGCCTTTAACAACAAATGTGTAGTCAAGATGTGTAAATTCCCACCCTAGGAATTGTTTTAGAGTATGGAGTGGCTATTAAATTGCAGAGATTAAAGGCTACCTCTGTGTTTAAAAGTTGTGTAAATATGTAAAAAATGAAAAATATGGTGCAAAAGAGTGTGTTGCTTTTATAAGGCTGCATTTCACAGATGCAAAATGTAACACATTTTTGCAGGTTTTTCCTGGTACTGCTTTCCCATTACTAGATGGTGGAGTTGTTCACTTAGGGAAACTGCTAAGGAGAGGTGCAGTTTAAATGTCCTGCATAAATTGATTCTCAAGCATCACATTGCAGGGCTCAGTTTCAGAGCACTGAATTCTTCTTGCTGTGGGGATTGGCCATGTCTGCTTTCAGGTGACGTGTGACAGCAGTGTGGAGTGCTGGGTGACGAGCCTGGTGCTGGTACTGAGTCTTCCTTACAGCTGGTCTAAGTCTCATCTTTGCTCTTACAGGGAAGTAACCTGCCCCAAAGTGTCCTATAGACTGTGTGAGGGCAGGAGGCAACAGTGCCAGGACAATGCTCAACAACTCTGAACTTCAGGTATTCCACACTGTGGTGGCCAATACTGAAATGCCATAAAGCCTGTTCTTTAGCAAACAGAGCTCGCCTATTCCTGATGATGGCCAAATTAGGAATATTTTGCAATGGCAGGAAATCCTGCTGAAGCAGTGGTACAGCGTAAATGGCAGATTTGCTGCTCACAGTTCTCACTGTGGAAAAGCTATGCTCTCTTTAAAGATTCTCAAACAGACCAAGTTACTACTTTATTGTCTATTTCCAACACTGTGGATGTGATGTGCTCACCATATTATTTTATGGAGTAGTATGTAATGGTGTTAAACATCTGGCTTTAGCAAAATCGTGAGATTTATGAAACACTGATGTTTACAAGTGAAAGGAAAAATCTCAGGGAGTTGCAGTAGGCAGTTTTTAAATCTCTTTCAAACTGTAAGGCTTCAGAAGTTTTTTGTTATGACCACATGTCTCTTGATTTCCAGCTTTAAATGCCTTTTGCAGTCAAATATAATAGTTTTCACATGCAAATCAGTGAGGACCATGCTTACTTTGATCCTCAAAGTGAAAGATCCACCGACTAGTGTTTATGAGAAATGATGCTAGTAGAGTCAACAAGGAATTGTTACTGTAATGCCACTTGACTGTGGAAGATAATAGTACAACTGTGAACAGTAAAACAGAAAATTGCTGCAAAAGAGTTTAACTTAGCAGTTTTGGAAATCTGGAGATTTTGAGGTTTTGTGAGACTCAGGTGATGGAATGTTTTGTGTGCGTCAAATAATACTTTTAGATCCAGACCTCTTAGAACTCTGGTTTTATTATGTTATTATATTTCCCTTGGAAGTAAATGGGAAATAAAACCAAGTGTGTGCAGACCACGTTGATCATGGACACTATCAGCTGATGTTTTTCAACTTGAGCTGCACTGTATTTTTGGTACTGTTCCTTTCTTATTCTTTTTATGTTCTTTTTGGATCCTGGCTTTGTTGAAACAGGTCAGACCTTAGGCCTTTGCACTTGTGAATGCAATTCTTACACTCAGCCATTTGCAGGGTGCAGCAAGCAAAAATGTTTTTGTTCCACCCAGCACAAACACCAGACGCAGCCTGGCTGTGCATGTGGGAAGGGGAGCAGGATCTTGTGTGCCAAGGAGCAGTGACTTCCTACGAGGTGGGCTTGGTCCTTGTGAGCACTGCAGGCGTATTCTTGCTCTGCAGTTACTGTGGGCTGGGCTGTCAGCCAAAATTCCTTGAACTGGAGGGAAAAAAAGTTTTGTATGATGCACTACAAGCAGCAAATCAAACCTCTGCGGTCCTCTTGAAGAATGATAATTATGATGAGGGTGGTGAGGCACGAGCACAGATTCCTCAAGATGTTGTGGATGCTTCATCATTGAAAGTGTTCAAGACCAGGTTGGATGGGGGTTTTGAGCACCCTCGTCTAGTGAAAGGTGTCCCCCTGCTCATGGCAGAGGAGTTGGAACTAGATGATCTTTAAAAATTCTTTTCAATTCAAACCATTCTATAATCCTATAAAGAACATCTTGGGACCTGTCTCTTAAGGGAATGCTGCAGAGAGGCCCTGGGAAGAGATATCAGGAGACTGGCTTTTGGAAGAGAGGGCAAAAGGTGCCTGTGTCTTCTGAGAGGGAATGTGTGGTACTTGTCACTTCCTCTTCTGCTTGATAAATTCATGCTTGCTGAAATTGTTTTAATCTGTAAGCTTTCTGTCAAAACTCTGCAGGAAAAAAGGAGTTTGATTGTCCCTTTTCAACACCACAGTAGTTTACATCAGTCTTTAAAAGATGATACAGCCAAATGTGGATGTATCCTTTGTTAATCAAACATTCTAACTAAATGTTGGTGTTGTCTTGCTTGATAAGTCTAGGGAACTATGATTTAATCAAACATCAGATCAGAGAAGTGCTCTTCAAGTACTAGCTGGGATCATCATCCGAATGAAAATATTCATCAGAGCAGCCTGAAGTCAGTATTTTCCATAATGATTTGGATGACAGAACAGTGATTCACAATTAAATATATTTGATAAAGTTATATTTGGGCTGGCAGTGGGGCCCAGGATTTCTAGGCAATGAGTTTGTGGTTCAAAATAACTGAAAGAAATTGAAAAAATTATTTGAAAATAGATTATGTAGGCCAGGGAAGAGAAATGTGAATTTCTTCACTGTAACAAGCAATAATTGGTCAGTTGGTCACAAGGCAGGAAACAAATAAATAGATTGCAGTTCTGCAGGAAAATGTCAGTGACCTAAAATGTCAGTGTCTTAAAATGTCAGTGACCGAGATGATATATTTTTTTTCTCAGTAATATATTTATATTTATCAGTAATCTATATTTTCAGTTGCTCCACAAGGTTAAATGGACAGGGGTGGTAATGCATTCAAAGGGATTCTACGCCCTCTAAAACCAACTGGAGAGTCTTGAAAGGAATAAGAAGACTGGGGCCCTAGACAGTGAAAAGAAAGACATGGGTTGGGGAATTTAATGAAAGTAAGGCTGAAAGAAACCAAATGAGTTGTTTGCAAAGACAAAAGCAATGCTCTGTTCTCTGGTCCGTAGTGGCTAAAATGGGCATTAAGATGGCTTTGCTGGAAGTAACAGTGGCTGGAATAAGAAAGCTGCAGATTCTCTGTTCAAACCATGTAGGTGACATGTCAGGGATGGTGTGTACACAGCTGAATCTGCCTGGGAACATGACTGTGTGGCGTGAATTCAAGGTCCTTCTTGGTTCCGTGCTTTCTGATCATGCTGGGAGGTGGTGGGGGAGGGAGGATCCCTTAACCTGTGGTGGTCTAACTTTTTGGTCAGCGTTTGCTTCTGCTTTTCTTCACCCTCATGCATCTAATTCCTGAACTCAGACTCTGCTCTGCCTGCTTGTTGACATAAACTGTGCAGCCAGACCTTTCAGGCAGGGGCTGTGTTTACCTGCCTATTTATCTGGCATCAGTGGGGCTCCAGTGTTGATTTGCGCTCCAAGCATAAACAATAACCATTGTCAGAGTAGATTATTCAGAGCAGAGCAATCTGAAGTCATTTGGTTATGAAAAGCTCCCCAGAGCATGACTGCTTGCTGTGACCCAGAAATGTTGGCACAAAAATCAATTACATGGTAGGATTTGTGTAGCAAACTTGCGGCTCTTCCTTGTGCAGACAGCACATGGTGTCATGGAGATGGCACCTATTGTGTGAAATGTATGTGCAGCCCTCCTAAAGGGAACAAACTCCAGCCATGGGAAAGGTGGCTGAAAGAGCCCATTTGTTTGGAAAGGGGGTGATGGAAAGAGAGTCTTTAGAGTTTCCAAAGTGAGATGATATGAACAATAGTTGCTGGGGAGGGAGGGAGACATAGGGGCCAAAGATGCAGGGTATGGAGCCAAGTGACTCCCGTCAGACATGGTCTCCGAAGGAATGGAGGCTCTCTTGCTTGAGACCTGATTACACAAAGCACTGAAGAATCCAGAGCTGTTTGAAATGGGCCAAAATCCCTTTTCTTTTTCTATTTCTCTGCCCTGCTGCTTTCTACCTCTGATGAATGATCCTGCCATATTCTGCTTGCTTTTGGGGCAGAATCTGGGAAAAATTACTCCTATGGCCCTCCCTGTTTCAGAGAGCTTTGCTGCTGAAGGTACATCATCTCTTGAATGGGGATTCAGGCCCTGGAAGCTGCAGTTATATCCCCCACCAAAATTGTTGAAAC
>WAAG01054335.1:11074-70352 GCA_013390105.1 Tichodroma muraria | reverse complement strand
TTTCAGAGAGCTTTGCTGCTGAAGGTACATCATCTCTTGAATGGGGATTCAGGCCCTGGAAGCTGCAGTTATATCCCCCACCAAAATTGTTGAAACTGCTAAGGACCAGAGCGGTTTTACCCTGTAGGTTTCTCAGAGCTGTAAAGGACAGTCACCTGGGCAGGCAGACTGTAGGTGCACTATGNACGTCATTATTGGTATGTGAAAGTGCAATGTGTTAAATATCTAAAAGGTATGCTCTGCTCAGAGCAATGCAATTTGTCTTAGTTTCTGCTCTGGACAAGTTTCAGAAACACAGAGACACAGAGCTAGAAAAGTAAAGCAGCAAGAAGATATGCATGTCCAGCATCCACATCTCCCTCTGGGGCAGCTACCCAGTACTTGAGCCTACAGCAAACAAACCACTTACAGAGCTATGAACCTGTGTGATAGTTTCATATGCAGTGAGACAGTTTCTTTCCTAATCCATATGGTGATCAGTTTAAACCATGAAGTGTGAAATGTGATTACCCTTGTCCAGAGTTTGAATTAGGGGGCTGCAAGGAAAGGCTCATTGCTCCAGATTGCATGAAGGAGGAGGGAACAGGCACAGAGACTGAGCTGCTTCTGCATGTCCCTGTGAGGTAGGGCAGAAAAATTCCAATTCCATTTATTCCTTGAGATTCAAGTATGGTGAAATAGATAACATTCCCTCAGGAGGGCTTTAATACATATCTGCCATGCAGATAAAATGCACTGACTTGGAATCCTTTCTCCTACCCTGTCCTGAAAGGTTTTCTAATAGAAAAGCTAGCGTGCTTTCGCTGTTGATCTCACACTGGTACTTTTCAGTCTACAAGGCTGAGAAATTCACTTTAGGGTTGCATAAGCTTTCTTCTGAATCTGTGCTGCCATTGGAGCTGTCAGCTTTGTAGAGAAACCCCACTAAACTGTAGGTAAGTCTAGAATGTGTAAATGGGAACAGCTGAAAACAAGTGGTGTTTTTGTTGAAATAGCTAGTGTAATTTTCTGTTGCTACTTCACTTGCTTTGTTTTTGTAGACTGAATTTCTGTATTTTTTTAGCCAGTTACGGTAGCCTTCTAGAGTCAGAGGAGTCACTGCCCTGCTCTAGAAGCAGCTGTGTGAAATGCTTTGGTTTTAAGTGTAGTTTCATCTTAGTGCAGTGGCATCCCATAATTGAATTTAGAGAGACAAATCCCATCATAGCTCTGCGCTGTAATCACTTGCTTGCAAGTACTTGACTCTGCAGTTGCTTGGACTTGGACATGGTATAATATTCATGAGATATTGATGGTCGGTATCAAAGGAAAAGAATTCATTCTGCTAGCCAAGTCTCGAAGCTAGACTTAAGGAAACCCACACAGTACAAAAATCTCAGCTTTACTTTGGTGGGCTGCTAATACATGATTTGTTTATCTGAGAATAGAATAGTGTTCTTCACCTGCCTGTAAAATGCTACACAGGAAATACATTAGAACAGTTAAGATTAGTAGTCTTTATATTTATTCTCTCTTAGAGGCTTTCTACTGGCCTTTGAAAATAAACTTACTTTCAATATTTCAGTATTCACTCCATGCAAGTTATTGTGCAGACTATTGGCAGGCTACCTACAAAGAAATTCCAGTCTGGTTGCCTGTTGCCTTTTTCTGTCACATTATTTATGTATTAATATCTTTCCAAGTATAAGTCTGTGCACTGAGTTTTTTTTCATTCAGGGCATTTTTTCCCCAGTCTGCCGTGTCCTTGAGGAAATTCTGGAGGGATGCTGGAGAGCTCTTGTCTTGCTGAGTAAGTCTCACTGCTGAGCGCAAGGATTTTCACGCGAGATGGAGCCTCAGACCTGCCTCCCTGACGCAGTTCTGTGACTTTGCTGCTCAATAAGAGAAGATGTTGGGAGAAACGGAGTGGCTTTGGGCTGAGAGCCAGGAAAGGTAGGGAGATCTCTGTGTTTGGCCTGATGGGGATTTGGCTGGGGTTTTGGGGTGTCTTTTAGTGAGCCTCTCTGTTCAGTGACAACAATGTTTTCTTCATTCATGCCCTGTCTGAGGCTTGAACGGCCAGCATGTGGCCCATGCTGTGGATCCCATGTTAATTAGAATATAAAAGGCCCATTGTTTATTATAAAATAAGCACGTACAGATAGGAATGATATAGCTTGAGCTATGAATCATGTCTGACTCATGTAAAGGTTACAAGTCCAATTCTACTTTCATCTGTATCAAGTGCTGTTCTGCTATTGGTGCTAATACATGCAAAAGCAGGTGTTAGGACAAGAAAGCATTTAATGAGAGGTATTCATCTTGTTTTAGACTAGGTATTTCGACTGTGTCATTACTTGTATTTAACAGTTGTCAAAACAGTTGAATATGGCAGAAGGGTTGTTTCTCATCAGCAGACTTTGCAGCCTGCCCGACTTCAGATAATAAATCCCTTCATAGCACAAAATATTTTCCTATGGAGAAACCAGTTATTAACTTTTGCCTTCCTCAAAGTTTTAATAATATGCTGCATACAGGAGATATCTGTGGTTTGGATAGGATAGAGATGAGAAGAAATATAGCAATTTATTTTTACATATTAGGCAATATGTCTGGATGATTGGGGATGTGATAGAATTAATTATGTGGAGCTGCAGTGACAGCTAAAAAATGGACCATACAAATATGGATGTATCTTTTGTCTGTTGCTAGTTCTAGCCACCACAAATAACAGAGACTATAAAGCTGGCCCTGCTTGGCTTGTTCATTATTTCCAATTAGCTATAATTTCTTCCAGATGTATGTGGCATTAGTCATTTTTGTATGGTATTTATATATGGTTTGCTTCATTTTTTTCAGATTATTTGCTATTTGTACTCTAGGCTTGGTTTAGTAATCCCGATTATGCTATTTCTATTTCCCCACTACATGACCAAAATGCACTGGCAGAAGAGCATTAAAGAAAGAAAGGAAATGCACTAAGACATCCTAAACTTCATAATCCTGTTAATATGGATCACTGTTTTAGGAGCCATGAAAAGTTTTACAAATACTTGGTAATTTCCAAACATTTTCAAGTCCTTAATATTATGGTCTGGTACATGAACACAAATTAAGCTACAGGTTTAATTTCTTTTAAAAACCGTGCTTTATTTTAGGCTTTCTTTTCCCATGCTACTGCATTTGATGAAATTGCTGCGGGTTTGTGTTTGTCACAGGCTACCATTTCCCACAGGAAGCCAGGGGCCCTTGGGCTCCTGAGGCCGGGAGCTCTCCTGCTGCACTGCTGTGCTTTGTTCCCCAGCTCTCTGCCGTTCGCATGGCCGCACTCACCGCTGCTGCCCTGGCTGCTTTTCTCTTTCATTGCTGTGGGCAGGAACTCGACTGCATTGGGTCTGCATGGCAAGGGTTTGGTAGCAGGGGGGCTACAGGGGAAGCTCCTCTGAGAAGCTGCCAGAAGCCTCCCCGTGTCTGATCGAGCCAATGCCACGTGGCCCCAGGATGCACCTGCCGTGGATCCAGGCTGAGCCCATCAGTGGCAATAGTAATGCCTCTGTTACAATACATGTAAGAAGGGGGAAAAAAATTACTGTGCAGAAGCAAATTGCAGCCAGAGAAATGCAGAGTGAGAATATGAGAGAAACATCTCTGCAGACACCAAGGTCAGTGTAGAAGGAGGGGCAGGATGTGCTCCAGGCGCCAGAACAGAGGTTCTCCTGCAGACCATGGTGAGGCAGGTTGTGCCCCTGCAGCCCATCGAGGTCCATGGTGGAGCAGATATTCACCTGCAGCCCATGGAGCAGGCCATGGGAGAGTGGGTGGATGCCCAAAGCAGGCTGTGCATCCTGCTCACAGGCTTTGCTGACCTGTGGTAAGCCTGTACCTTTTGCTGTATTTTCTCTCCCCTGCCCAGCTGAGGAGGGGAGTGACAGAGCAGCTTTAATGGGCACCTGGTGTCCATCCAGGATTCAACCCACCACATCAACTTAGTTCAAGAAATACATTTTTTGGCACTGGCAGTCACTCTTAGAGTCCTTGTGCCAACTGGCTGGTGCGAAAGCACAGAGGGCTCCTGACCTGTGCCTTCAGGCAGCTCTCATGACTGGTATCAGCAAGTACCACCTTCCCACAAAAATCTTTATCTCCTTCTGCCCTCCACCATCTCCTAATTGTTTGTTGATACATCTTCATTTAGAAGCATGGTTCCTAAAATTAGTTTACACCACTATTAAGGCTGTTAACAGCACCAGCAGCTCTGGACTCTGTTTTGTGCATGAGCAGCAAGAGATGGTTGTTGTCAGGCAGAGCTTCTGTAACATCTGAAATGCAGCTTGTCTAGAAAACCCTAAGGAAGACCATTGTTCATCTACAGCTGGATGTAGAAATGAAGAGATGTCATGGACCTATCTGAAGACTTAGCAGTGAACCTCTCATTTTTGGTACCAGACTTCCATTTTCTGCTTTTCTTGAATCCATGAAAAGAAGTTAAGAAACAACTGACATCTGTCTTGCACATCTCTTCACAATACATGTGAGTAGTGGATCTAATGACTACCAAAGGAGACCTTGAGTGGCACAGGCTCAAAACTTCTAAAGATTTTAACTGTCTAGCTCCTTGGGATGTTAGTTTTATTTGTATGGCTCCTAAATTTTAGGGTTAACTATTTTAAATAGAAGCTAAGCAGGATACGTAATTATGTTAAGTCCCTTAGCGTCCTTTGGAAATAAAAATAATTTTGCTGCTAGATCCCGCAAACTTCAGGAGGAAAATACAGCTTTATAATATCAGGCAATAAAATTAAAGTTTACCCTAGAAGAGACCTCCTTGGATATTTCTACAACTCTGCATGATGTCTTAGAAACATCTGATGTATGCAAGCATAGTAAGCCTCCTGCAGTGTCTCAGCTGTAGGCAAATGGCTCCATCTCTGAATGGTCCATGTAAGTGGTTTTCTATACCTGAGGGGCAAATTGTATGATTAGGCAATTAATAATAAAAACTTTTCTCCAATGGAGTTCTGCAATATTCAGCTGAATGTATTGCTCATTTGTTCCTTGCAGTTTGTGTTTCCTTCTTAAACCAGCTCTGGTTGAGTAATCATTTTTTTCATACGAGAAAATCAGCTCTGATTGCAGAGTCACCCCTTTCTGTAGTCCCATAGAGAAAAAATCTCACATTCATTTCTCCTTTTGAACCTACCTGTAGAGGAGTCATCAGTGCAAGATACTTGCAATTACCTCTTCTTATTCAGAGAAGGCAATTAAGTGTGTGATTCTTCATCTTGTAAAGTGATGCTTTGTCTTAATGGGCCATTTTGCAAACAAATTCTGATGATTCATTGAACACACAGGTTCACAGTTTCATGCCAATACTATTTCATTGCCCTATTTACCACCTATGGCTGCAGCCATAGGTGGTAAATAGGGCAAAGGGATATATGGGCAGTAGCAGTCTTTCCATAAGGGCATATGATGTTGCTGAGGGAGAAAATATTAGCACTGAAGAAAAAGGTAGTCTTACATTCCTCACTGAGTCACTGATATCCAGAAGTAAATAATTCACTGTCTCAGTCTTTCCAGTGTCATCACTTTTGATAATATGGGCTTGTCAGTAAGAAGCAGTAGAACTTGCCTAAACAGACTATGCTTTTGGCAAGCCATTTCTTCTCCTTAGACAGGATTATGTGTACTTGCTGACTAATTTGGCATAGGTACTTGATTCCTTTACTTTGTTAGTTAGTATTTACAGATTTTTATTGAGACTATTTGGTTTGTGAGTTTAAACATTCCTTTCACTGGTGACAAGAATAAATAATCTGGAGGAGGATGTTTAATTTGTCATCATTCCTCATTAATAAAGCAAAATTAAAGAAAAAAGTGAGGATGGACCTTAGTATGGCTGCATTTGATCTGGTCCTGTGTGGCATTGCTTGCTTAGGCTATCTAGCTTGGGTTTCTCTTGCAAGCAGAGCCCCTGCCCAGTGCCTCCCAGCATCTAGGGATGACTGCTTCTGATCAATTAAAAAATATGCTTTAGTCATGATTAAAGAGTCAGTCAGAAAAACAATCTTTTCAATTTTTTAAGAACTGGAGATACACCTGCATAAAGCCTGTAGACAACTTAGGGTTTGAATCTATAGGAACATTCCTTAGGCTGTTTCTGTTGATAGATGATTTATGTATAGGAACTTAACTTAGAGAAGATTGGTTTTCAATTTTGAGTATAATTTTTTAACCAGCTTTAAACACTGAGACTTCTAACACATTTATCTTCTTAATATGAGTCTTCTCACTCCACCTCCTTTTCTTTGCACCTCTAGAAGATATTCCAACATGTCTGACTATATCATCTGGACTCATGAATGATGCCAGTGAATATGGGCAGCTCTGGTATATGGGGGAAGTAGAAAGAGAGGTGGTTGAACACCCCTTTCACAGGACTTCAGAGGAGAGGGATGGCTTGATGCTAGGAGAAGGCAGCACATGTATGTTCACACCCATCACTTTTCCTGGGTTCTCTACAGTCCTTCTGTCACTTTTAGGGACACGAGCATGCAAGAGTTGGATGCTCGTGTCCCTAAAAGTGACAAAAGAGTTGGATGAAGACAGAAAGGCAGAACAGACATGAGGGGTGGTGGGAGAGGCTGAGGCACGTTGTAAACCCCAGTGCACTTTGGATGCTGTCAAGGTCAGTGACTATGTTCCTGAAGGTGAATGCCAGCTGCCAAAAAATCCAGGGCTCAGGCTAGATGTCTGCAGATGTTTTGTATCTCCCCAGTAAGTGCCAAGGGCACTTGGTCCACTTAAATAGTGCAGCAAGGTTGAGAAAGCCTTCCTCAGGCAGGCAGCTTGGAGCAGGAGCATTGCTTCAGAGAAGCACTGGGCCATTCCTTACATCCAAGATGTCAGGGGCCATCAGTGGGTGCTGTACAGCAGAGCAGGGCATGTTTGCCCACGGCAGCCAGCAGCCCCTGGGGCTCACACATAGGGTTCAGACAGCTGCTGCCCCAAGCAACCTGTGCCAGCAATGATCTGCAGAAGCAGCTACTTCACACTGTCACTTCCCCCAGGGAATTAAAATTCCCCTTGGACTAAAGTTATTCCATGTCATGGGAGAGGTATCTGGCGATTCACAAAGGAAACAAAACGGGATTCAAATGAACGAATTCCTGACACAGCTCCTACTCTTCTCCAAAGAAGCATTAGTGTAGCTGGTTGTTAATATATCCTGGATAGAAAGATCAAAGATGAGAAGGGGGTGCATGAGGAGACTGGTCCTGTAATGTAACCTAGACTGTGAAATTACCCTATCTTTCCCTTGGCCATGAAAATAGCTGTTTACAATTTACTTTGAGTATTGTGACTGAAAGCTGCATGTGAATTATGTGTAATCCACAATGAAGTCACTGCTGCAGGAACAGGCTAAAGTTGTATGACGTAATTTTCGGAAGTGACAATTGGTGGTGTCTTCTTAAAATACACTGTAGGATCTCGGTTTTCAGAGGGAAAGTCTTCAATGCTTTCTGAAAACCAAAACCATCTGAGCAGTTCTGTGTGTTGCATATGGCAAATCAGAGATCTAAAGTCACAGGTACTTTAGAAAATATGTACTAAAATACAAGAAAATTTATTCTTCATCATTTTATTTCCATTGTTAATTTTCTTGAGACCACCACTGACACAGATGTTGTCAGTCTTTCATTCCTGTTCCTGTTGCTAAGAAATGGGAGCATTGTGAGATGCTGTGGGAGCAATGGGAGCATGGAAGACTTCAAATTCTTGTAGTGCAAAGAAAATACCAGCATTTTTTATGAGATTTGTTTATTCTGACTGAATTCAGAGAAAAATTGTAGCCTTTGGTTTAAAAGTTTGGTTACATGGTGACTTTTGTCAGTCTTTTTCACAGAATCAGTCACAGGACCAATTAGGATGGAAAAGACCTCCGAGACAGAGTCCAGCCTTTGGCTGAGCACCACCATGTGAAGTAGATCATGGCACTAAATTTTTTCTAGATTTTTCTATTTTCAAATCTAGATTTTCTTTTATATCACAAATCAAAATCTAAATGAAGTGCAGTAAGACTTCAAAAATATTAGTTTTTCCAGATGTGCCACTTGAGCACAAGATGTTCAAAGAAAAAGGCTTTGGGTTTCTACCAAAATGTCAATGACATTTGTGATGAATTAAAATAAATTATTTTAGTTGCCAAAAACTAAATAGGAAAAAGAAAGCATTTGCAGCAATAGAAAATTATTCTGACTCCTTTCCATTACAAAGGTATGATAAGGTCTAAATTCCCTACTCAGACTGATGCAGATCCATAATAATTCTTCCAAAATCAATACCTAGCTCAAATTTACATATTTACAGGCAAGTAAATGGAATATTGCTCAGGTGATTTCTGCAGCTTTGATAAAGATTCCAGTTTTCTCAAATTAATCACCTCAGATTAAACTTTCAAAATGTTTACATAGGTCTTAAAATGCATATTTATATTTTCATCATTTCAAATTGAAAGTACAGAGCATTCTGTTTGTGGAAAATAAAGCCATAGTTTAATTGATACTGGTTACATCCTGTTAAAATATTTTCTGAAATGCAATAAGTGGAACTATATACTTAAGAAAAAGCTGCTTATTTAGAGTTACACGGATGTATAATATAATGTGAATTAAATTTTAACAGCCTGGTTGCAGGCATTGAGCATTAGGAGTAGTAACCAATAAGTAGGCAGACCTTAAAATGGTAAGAGTGAGATTTCATTTTGGATTCACCTCTGAAAGGACAACCTGCTAGTTTAAAACAGAATACTGGATGTCTGTCCCTCAGAATCCTTACAATGTTTCCTAGAAAATGTGAGTTATTTGCTTCAAATACCCACATTAATACTTTACCAAACTTCCCAGGCCCAGCAGGATACACCACAAGCTCACCTGCTGAGATAAAAGCTAACATTTGAAATTCCCCTAAACCATGTCACTCAGCCACACTGCAGGTCCTGTGTCCATGTCAGTGTTTCCCTGGGGCCCGTCCTTCCCAGCAGAATCCCTGCTGCATGTCCCACCTCTGTAAGCAGCAGTGGCACGGCTGCCTGGGTGCTGTGTGACAATGCTCTGGTCCAAATGGTTCCTGCGTAGAGATAACAAAAATCACAGAGGTTGGCTGCTGGAGATACTGATGGAGAACTGCATCCTTCTGAAATGCGACAGTAACAGGCTCTGAATGAGCTAGGCAGTAAAAATGTCACTAATTCTCCCTTTAAAAAATTTCAGTGGTTTGATTTTTTTTCCATCAGAATGCATTTGGAGTCCACCAAGAGGAGCACACAAAGCCAACTTGCTGGCCCTTGTGCTCTTGTCTATTTGGCCTAAAAAGATTTAGCAAATTTGATCTGAATTTGTACTCTGGGTTTGAATAAATTTCTCACTATACTGTGCTAATACTTCTCTTGCTAATACTGAATAAGAAAAGAATTTTATTTATGCATCAAATTTCTTGTAGCATGAGTGTAGAGCATGCTCTGGGACTAAATTATTAAATATAACGTATAATATAAGAGACAGAACTAGCAGAGTATATATATATTTATATATAGTATTTACTGTATATCAAACAAGAAAAAAATGTGTCAGCCATTATTAAGACAGAGAATAAAATAAGAAAGCAGAAGAAAAAGGGACACAAGACTAGGTTTTAAAATATTAGTTTAAGTTAATTATTAACACTCAAACATCTGTAGGATAGGTTATGGTGGGAGAAGAAACCAAGTGATGACAAATCAGTGACTGATGTAGTCTTAAGACTTAGAATTTGTGGCTCCTGGCTCCCAAAACTCATCTTTGGAAGGAATGAGTAGGGCCCTTCAATGAAGCTGTGCTGGTTTCACAGGGTCCTACTGGCTTGAGGTCTGGAAATGTTTCCTACTTTGGTGCCATTTGGGTGCCTGTTACTCAATTAGGTTTCCAGACCACTTTGGTGTTCTGCAGAAATTTGAGAATAAAAAACAAATACCTCATCTTTTGGGCTTTTTTCCGCTTGATTTTTTTAATAGAAATCAAAAGAGCCTGCTTTTCAGTTTTAGCTATGGAAGAAACTGGACTTCTCCAAGGGACAAAACAGGATAGAATGAGAAATGGCATGTTTTAGTATTTGTGTGTTTTACACTAGATGAAGATGACACTTATCACCCGTTCTCATTTAGAAGCTTCTTTTAGTTAGAGCTGCCCTTCTTTCAGCATGGCTTTACCCTTATGCAGCCACCTGAGCAATCTCTCTCTTTCTTCTTTATATTCAATCTTCAGTGTTCATTCCATTTCCTCACTGCCTCATTCAGATACTGAAACACATACTATTCTTGTTTACCTTGGGCTGTAATTTCTGTACCTCTGCGGGGCTTTTTCCCCCACTCAGCCAGGAAACAAAAGACAGAGTGTGCTTTTAAAGGCAGGAAAGTAGCTTTAAATATCCAAATGGAAGAGCTGTGAGATTTATTTATATTTTTTTTAAAAAAGGTATTATTTTCTTGAAGACTTTCCAAATTTGTGCCTTTGTGAAATGTTTATTTTAGAGTCCCTTTCTGAGTCTAGAAGTGAAGCTTCTTCTAACAACATAAGCAGGACTTCCTTTTCTCCTCTAATCCCCTTGCCTTCCCAGGGCCTTAAAAAGAGCTTTTTTCCTGTAGAATAAATAACTTCACCAAAATAGATATATAAACCCACTGTAGACCTCAGTCTGTTTATAGCTGAAACCCAACTGTTATTTTGCAGCTGGTCTCTGCAGTTTACGTTGAAGCTCACAGAAAGTTGTCAGCTTCTCTGAGACCTTTGTTTTACATGTTAGTTCCTTTAAAACGAGAAATCAGCCTTTATCCTGACCTTTCTTAATGCTAAGTTCTACAAGCAATAGGTACAGGAAGGCTCAATACTTTGTGAATACTTAAAACGTGTTCACCATGTACACATTTTCTAATTGGAAGTTGCGCCGGAAGCAGGAGCTGGTGTCGGGGCTGGATACAGCTCCGGCAGCCATTGAGGCAAGTACAGGAAGGTGATGAAGCAGAGGAAGGCGACCAATGTGACTGTGTGCTAAAATAACACAAAGAAAAAGTTCCACATAATTATCATTATTCCTGCTCTACTAAGCTATGCTGCTTTGCTTTTTTGCATTTTTGAGGTGGGGGAAAGAGAAAGAGACAAGATTTACAAATTAATCTGTGCAGGACCTTTTGTGGGTAAGTTCAGGACAGAGCTAACATCTTAATTTTGTAACAGATTGTAGTTTCTAAACTAGAGGTCATGGTCATAAAAGGTTCATGATCCTGGAGGTGATGTTATGTGCCTAGAAGCATTAATAAGAAATGTATTTACAGAACAAAATTTTTTGGAAGCAGCCCTCTCTTTTAAGCCAGAGCTACTTTTAGGTTCCTGACCACAAGAAAGCAAAGTGTGGAGACAACTGGAAAATTATGTTGCAGTTCCAGTTCAGGTGGTGTTGTCAGAATATGCAAGACCTAACAAGATTAGAGTAGTTTTGCCCTTTAATTTGAACAGATGCAAGTTGAAGTTACTAGTAGATCTACATCATCGCTCTCGCTCAACCCTGAGTCATGGGATTATTTCATTCTGCTATACTCATTTTTGATGAACCACTTTGCTTGTTTTTTATTGTTTTGTGAGGGTGGGTTAAACAAATGGTAATTCCTCAGTGAAATATTTCTCCCCTGTTGAAACTTGAATGGGACATTAGAGAGTGCAAGATCAGAAACCACCCTTCACACAATAGCTGTGCCAGAAATGGCTCACCAGGAAAGCAGATTGCCGAGGGGCAGGTAACATGAATGAGAGGGACAAGGGGGGACTTTTCAAGGGGTACTTATATTTTAATGTTTCTTGTCTTGTGATATTAATCTAATTTTTTTTTTTCACTGAATCAAGTTGGATGTCACATATTTCTTTTATCCAAGTTGTTAAAATTCCCAGCTCTTGCCCAAGCACGCTGTCATTTCTGCTTTTCATTAAGGCTGTTTGACTATTTCATGCCATGGAAAAAGAGGTTATTCACATCACAGCTTTCCTGGTTGTGAGGTGCAGATGGGACCGTATCTGCCTGGCTGCTAGAACAAGTCCAGGACCAGATCATGGCTCTGGATTTTTACAGCAACCCACATGTTCAGGTGCCTACAAGGCCAAATGGGTAGGAGTGCAGAAGCACAGCACCCACCTCACCCCACTGGGGAGGAGGCCTGGGGCATTTGCAAAGTGTGAGTCATCTGTGCAGCTCCAGAGTGCAGCTGCTACAGCATCACAGGAAAGCTCTAAACTGAAGCTTGAAAACGAGGGGAAGGGACAAACTCAGTGTAGAAAGAAACTGTAAGTTAGTTGAAGGGTGCTGAGAGGATTTTAATGGAGCCTTCTAAGATTTTCTTGTACTTCTACCCTTTAATGAAGAGAAGCATTTTTCCCAGGATAGGGAACAAGATGCAGCTATGTGTATAGCTAAAGTAGGCTTGACCGTGGTTGCTACTGCAAATGGAGAATGAATTTTTTTTTCAAGGCACTATATTTAAACCAGAGTTTAAAGTATGAAGAAAAATACCATTCTTGCCCAGCGCTGATCTTCCCTTTGCATTTTACCTATGTTTAAATCTATTTTCTCTCCTACAAATTCAATTCTCCCTGAAGTAGAATATGTAGTTGTAAGAGTAAGACTGCACTACTCTTGGAAAAATCTGCATACCTTTGTGCTTACATTCCTGTGCTTTTGCATCTGAGCTGAGCCCCTGACAACTGAAAATATTTAAAGAAGAAAATCGAAACCCTTATGAATGTGAAAGGCATCTGCACAAAAACACAAACTTCCTTTCTTCTGTCTCAGTTAAAATACATTAAAAGGCTTGTACAGGCTATAAAAGTAAACACAGTGGCTACTCATTCCCTTTATGCTGTTGTGTACCAGTTTTGAAGGTCTTTGATACTGGTTTTGTGTCCTTATTCTTTACCTAATAAAGATCTCTAAGTAAAATTTCTGTCTGTGTCTAAGCTCAGGAGCTACGTGGTCACATCTCTCTGTATTATTTTTACTGTGAACTTTCCATTCCTTCTCCTTTACTTGGAATAAAATCAAGCATTCTGTTAATGGGCAGAAGCCTGCAGCAGGAGGGCCATACCACAGCTCATCTGGGCCTGTAGATGCAATAGGTGAAATCTTCTGGAATGGTGATGAGCATCTTTAAAGTCACTTTCCTATAATAGAAACTTAGTTTAGGAGCATGAGAAGCATTGGTCTCCATGACTTCTCAAGACCTGTTTTTGCCACGTAAAGTCAATTGGCTGTAAGCTCTGGACCCAGCTTGGCTTCAAAGTGTGCCTGGCTCTTCATTCACAAACTAAATGCTCTAGAGAGCTGCCAAACGGGGGAGATTATTTTGTCTCATTTTCTGGCAAGCTGCTACTGCGTGTACCACTTCATTTATATGGTAATTGAGGCCAAGCCTCCAAATAGGCTCCATACAATATCAGTGTGACTTGGCTCTGACTGTATGGTTATTCTGCCTTCAGCAGCCTCAGTGTGTGTGCTCTGAGCTGGACAGGGTTTAATATGTCTTCATCAATGAAGTCCTGGGTCCTGACCCCAGCTTTTGGAGAGTGACGACTAAACTTGAGGAGTCATTCACACTGAGGATTACCACGTCTCTGTGAAGGTGAGCTCATGCCATTTCTTGACCGGGACTCTACACTTTTCAGGTCTGAGGAGATGTTGATGTTTCTTAGGTCAGCTGGTGTAATAAGAAGTTGCAGAGGGCACAACTAATTATGGGGACAACGTGTTGACAACCCAGCTAAGTTGAACAGCCGGTTCTGTTGCCTCCTCTTGAGCATTGCAAAAGCTCACTCTCTCCCAGACTGCCCATTTTAGAAGCATAGTAAGCATCCATGCTCTGTCAGCCATTCCTTGAGGAGTGCAATATTGTTACAGAAAGAGCAGATAAAAATATGTGCATTCAAGGCTACTTTAAAAGTATATACATTAAGGCTTCCATTTGACTGTTTTGGATGTTATGAATTCCAAAAGTCAAGCATGGACTATTCAGTAAGTGGACATATGGCTCATGCTGAATATTATAGGATGTTTCACTGAGGGTCTCTGAACTTAGGTTGGGAAATGTACATACCTTTTCAGAGGGGAATATTAGTATTAGTACCTCATGCTTTAAGGCAGAAATGTGACACGTACTTTGCCATTAACCCCAGAGATTAGGGGTCCACACTAAGTTCTGAAATTTCTATGTGACATAATTTCCACACTTTTTTTAAACTTTCTTTTGGAAATATATCAAGGTGTGTTTCTAGAATCTCATTAAAAGAGAACTAAGTGCTTGAAAGTTAGAAAATTCCCAGCTGTCAGTCATCTGTGTGATTCCTCTGTGGGTCTACTTTGCAGCACATGCCGTTTTGGACAGCAGCAGAATGGGAACATGGACTTGCAACATGTCTAACTTTTAAAAACTGAGGGCTTGGGCTGCATTTTCAAGTGTCCAAAATGGGGCTACTAACCATAGGCTACTGGAGAGAGCAAACAGCCAACATTTCTATTGACAAGAACAAAAATGTGCCAAAAATTCCTGTGCTCTGCCAAGTTGATTGCATGCTCACAGCTTTGAAATAAGGGATTATTTGAAATCAAGATTCATGGCTTGGGCTCAGACACTCGTATTGTCACTTTATATATTGAGGGATTTGCTGTTCTCTTCGGAGTTGTGTCAGTGCCCATCTTTCATCCAGGAAGCAGGAGAATCAGTTCAGCATGAGCTTTCTCCCCTTCCTGAGGCAGCTCAAACTTACACCTCCTGTGCAGGATAATTTACTTTTCCAGTTAAAGAACTGACGTAGAGAGACTCTTCACCTCACCTGTGGATGTGAAGTCATGATTTCGCCAGAAAAGGAAGACTCATCAAGCCACAGAACAAAAAGCCAGAGGTGCATGACTGCTCTGCCTAGTGATGAGGCAATTTCCTGGGATGGAGCAGTTATGGGATCAGGTACTTCCCAGAAGTATCTAAGTGTTTTTGCAATGTTCTTGTCATTCATCAGGTAAAACTCCCATGGGATTTCCAAGGCATGCCCATGCATTCACTTTTCTTTGTTCCTATGAACAGCTTGTGCCTGTTTGCAACAGTGTGTTGCCTCTGGGTTATGACCTGTTGGTTGACAAAAATAGGTGCCAGGTAAGGCTCCTGCCAGGGCATGACTGCCAGGATGAAAAGTTCCAAGGAGGTGGCTCATTTATTTCCATGACACTGTGCTCCTTTGTGTGCTCTGTGGAGCAGGTCTTGGCAAGCAGCATTGAAGCAAGTCTCTGTTTAGAGTGGAAAAGCTCCAAAGCTGATAAATTTCCTCTGTCAAATGGGTCAGAGAAAGGACATCCCTGCTCTAGGCCAGGCTGGTGTCATTAGGTAAACGAGGGGTGTTCCTCAGCCTTGGAAGTGGCCCAACACAGAGCTGAGCATTCATTCGGAAGCTGCGCTAAGGGGGATGATTGCAAAGGGCAGTATCAGGGTGGAGGATCTGCAGCACTGAAGGGAGGAGAGCTTGCTGCTGCACTCAGAGACCATCCCGTGCTGTGTGGAGCTCTGAAAGGGGCAGCAGTCTTGTTCCATAAGGTGTCAGCTTTTGCCCGGGAAGCAAAGGCTGTAAAGAAGCCTGGACAAGCTGGGGAGAGCCAAATTGCCACAATTTAGCTTCTAGGGGACTCATATCTGAAGAACCATCCAAAAGTCTGAAAATACCCTATGAAAAGTGGAAGGTTTTAATTTAAGAAGAATCTTAAAAGTTTCTTCACAAACCCCATTGCTACCAGTGCTGCAGTTCTGTTACCACTGGAGTAAAATGCTTGCTCCTCAGCAGCATTGGAAGTTTGAAATTTGTTTATTCAATGCTGGAGTGAAAAGAGAACTGCTTGAAATGTTCTTTTTTATACATATATATTCTTCTTGTTAACTTAGTTGCATTAATGTTTGCTTTTGGATGCTAACAGGATGTTTTAATTCATTAATTTGTTTTGTGGTATCAGCACTGTCCACTTAAAAGTTCTGCCTAAACTGGACCAGAGATTTTTACTCCAGACTCACTCAGATGAACAAAGCAGGAACTTGAACGTGGGTGTCCCAACATCAAGAGCTTCCACTCATTGCCATAAATACCAGTTTTGACTGAAAGGTTATTATTTATTCTGGCTATGCTATATCTTACCACATTAAGGCTAGCTGACAATACAGGTTAATTTTGAAATGCGTAGAGTTGTGTTTCACAAAGTCATGAATCCACAGTTAAGGCAAAATTCAGGTCCTTCAGCAAAGAGAACAGCCTGTTGGCGTATTTAATTGGAAAATAGATTTAATTGAGGATAGGAAAATGATTTATAGAGCAAGAGGGAGAGTGGAACAGACCATTTTCCTGTAGAACTCAGAGTCTAGTTTTGTCAAAAAAACAAAAAAAAAGGAGCCACTGCATTTAAATACAGGGCTTCATTACTGTAGGAATGTAGAAGAAGGTACTCTGCAGCTCTAAAAGTTCCTTGGGAAGAGATCTGTGTGTCTGAGCAAACTTGCTGTCCATGGTTAGTGTCCTGCTGAGTAGTTCTGAGGAACATACGCACAGTGGATTGCCTGGGTACTAAAAATGCACATCTTGTGATGCTGAAAGTTGCTGAAGTAGTGGGTGTAACAACCACCCTTCATTTAAATCAACTGCAGAGTGCAATTACGCTTTAGGGAATAGATAGCTGAAACAATAGGAGCCACCACCCCAAAAATGAGGATATGTACAAAGCTGTTTAAGAATGTGTTGTGTAGGTGAAGGGTTTGACAACAGGCTGAATTAACACGCAGGAGGGTGAATACTGTTCATGTGGAAGAGAAACCAGAAAGACATCAGGGCAGCATGCAGAGAAAGCATAAAGAAAGTCACAGCCAAATAAATATTTCCTCTCTGACTGAGATTTCAGAAGTCAGGCACCTGGTGCTTCAAGCAAACAAGGTGTTATCTGCTTTGAAGTTCTCACTGATATGTGAGAACTTGTGTTTAAGGAGTTGCTCCAAAATCAGAAGGCTTTGTATCGGAAAAATGCGGTACCAGATTCCAACCTTTGTCCAACTGCAAGAGATAAATTATGCAAAAGTATTGACCAGTTAGAACACGGCAATGCTCTGATGGATCTCCTCATTATTGCAGTGGCAAAGAAGCAGGTATCTTGGCTTTTAACTGTAGTTAAGCAAGTGAAGCTTTTATTTGGCATGCAACTTCAGATTCCAGTGTGGAAAATATAAATTAGCATCAATTAGAAGGAAAAGGCCTGGTCAGAATAAAACACAAAACCAGACCCCCCTGGCCTAAGTCTACTAGAGCCTTCCATACAACAATATTTACCTGCTACAGAGTTGAATTAGGCAAAGTGAGAGTTGCACTTGGAGGTTTGCTTTTTTTCTTTATTGTACAATCAGCATGATCACAGTTCAGTTTTACTCTTTGAGTACTACAGTGTCCAGCACGGTCTCTCCCTTGAATGAGCTTTCCTTGGTTATTCACCTACCTCACTGCCTAGAAGGTTTTTTGCACAACGTCTGTTTGTTGACTAGATTTAGCATGTGAATGGGTTGTCAGCTATGACAAAAAGGTTGTCCCTTGTGTCTTTATCTGGAAAAAGAAAAAAAAAGAAAAAAAGAGAAAAAAAAAAAAAAAAAAAAAAAAAAAAAAAAAAAAAAAAAAAGCTTTTGACAGTCTATTTATATGCCCGACCTTAAGAGATTTCTAACATTATGAGTTTGTGAGACTGTGAGACAAAGTTCAAGACTCTCCAAACTGTGCTTTTCACATATAGTTCCTCTGGTTTGAAAGTATCTGCAGGCTCCACGCAATTTCCCCTGCAACCAAGGCTTTTATTAAAGCACTGTCTGCATCTGCTTTTCGTTAGTCCCATGAATGATCACTAAGCGTAGATTTAGATTCTTACACTTATAAAAAATGAAAAGCAAATGCGTTCAAGGTAAGACTGAAGCAAGTCTGTACATAATTCTGCTGCATTTTCTGAACCCCAGCTAGCTCTCTGGTGATGCACTGCCAGGAGTACTGGCTTTTCTGAATGTATTACCCACAGTTCAACACCTAGACATTATTTCCTGTGTATTAAAGAAGTTTTTAGTCAATTTTCAATGTGAGAATACAACAAAGGCAATTACTTACTTCTCTTAAAATAGTAAGCAGGGTGAGGTATCACACACTGTACATGGAATAAGCCACCATGGTCATCCAATCCAACACCTCACAAGCACGGGGGATAGACCCAGAAGATCTACAAACCACCCATTCTGCATACACCACAAGCTCCAAAACCCTCCCCAATGCTCTGTAACAGCTTGAAGTTGTATAGCACAACAATTCAAAGACACAAGCTGTTGTTTCCCAGAGTCAGGCCATTGCAATCACGGCAATACAGCTCATCACATTTCACAAGAGGATAGCAAAGAAATCTAAGGCGTTTTCAACATCATAAGCACCAAACAACCTGAAGACCTCTAAATGAAAATGCACTAAACAATGTATCCTACCCCTTTCCTTAACCTTACTTTTGCATTCTGCTGGTATGAGACACAATCAGTATAGGACTCGTACCTTGCACTTGAGCATGCATGTACATAAACATAATCCCCAGGGAGCTTCCAAAAACTATTTTTCTGACTTCACAGACAGTTGTGGTGTGTCTTCTTTCCTCTCCAGACCCAGAGACGAGAGGTGGCACCTCTCTTCCCAAGCACTTCCAAAGCCTGTCAGCAAGTCGCCCAAGGCTCAGCAGCCTTGGACACGATCCAGGCCAGAAGCTAAAGGCTCTTTGGTCTCTCTGATCACTGGAAAAAAACAAAAGCTCTGATCTGTGTTTGAGGGGAAGAAAGTTTTTCAACTGTCTGAGCAGACACATCTTCTGGGACTTCTGCTGCTCAAATGCAGAGCTTTTTTTCCTTCTCTTGTCCTGCTGGTGACTTTTATTTCCATGGATTATTAGGTGTGAATTGCCAGGAATATTCTCTTATGCAAAATCACCTTCTGTAATTTCAGAAACAGCTGTGTGTGTTTAATACCACCATATCTGGATGCTTCTACCAGAGTCATTGTGCCCTGCTCTCTGTATATGTGCAGAAAAAATACAGAGTATTCTCACTTGCTTTTCTCTCCCTCTCAGGGCAAAACATCAAATAGAGTAACCAAAACATATGTGCTATGCAGAACCCTATAGAAAGTATGTATGTTTTCAAAATTATGTTTGGTTTGAATTCTAAGATTTAATCCAGCTCAGGTCTTCACTTACCCAAAACAGTTGCATCTGCCTTAATATAAAAAATGGAAAGAGCAGCTCTACTAGTGACCAGAAAATTAATTCTATAAGCTAGTTCCAAATGAAATGGTTCAGGAAAAAAAAATAATCTGAGAGTAGTACTCTTCTGTTAGCAGGTAGATGAGAGCTTTGCTTCACGTGGAGGATAGGCTTGAACTACTGGCATCCAAACAGATAAGCAATGTGACATTTATTTCTCACAGGAAAATCCTTTCCCTAGGGTACACACAGGAAATACAAAATAAGAGGAGGTAAATACCAAAGGACCACTGAGGAAAGGGGAGGAGAAAGAACAAAAAGCACAGTGTTCACTTGTTGTGTCCACTAAAGAAAGGCTCAGGAGAGAAAACCGCATGAGAAATAAGTGCTTATTTTGATATTAAATGAAGTGCTGTGATTGCAGGATGAACCACTTCCTTGCTGCATAGCTGTAGTTCAGATCCCTGTGCAGCACAGTGAAGTCTTTATTTTCTGTGTTCTTTGTTTCCTTAAAAATCATTGAATTCCTTTGGGGAAAAATAATTCAAAATTCACCTTATTCAACTAAAGTATGAGATAGGCCCTTAAGTTTGTTCACAGCATTTGTTTTTCGGAGTACTGCCCACTGTGAACCACAACTTTTGTGAAGCTCTTTACCCTTTCATGTTAGAAATTTTGGTGCAAACTCAGTGATCCAGTAGTGGGCGAGGATTACAGCAGCAGCAGTGTATTTAACTCGGGAACCTTTTGCTGACCGTACTGCGTCTAGGCTGACACAGCCTCTCAAGGTGCTTCCCTCTGAGTACAGGGTGCTGTTTCAGGTGTGACGAGGGCTGTAAGGGGCAGGAGCCGGCCCACTGAGCCTTGCAGTCGCTCCTTGAACCCACTGATGGGAGCTTTGTTTTGGACCGATGCTGTCGCATCAGCCTCCCCCAGAGCTCAGCACACAAACGCCGGGCAGCAACGGGTGGGTTGGACAGCTAAGCACTGAAGCACAAGGAGCGGGGCAAGGATAATTCACCTCGGAAGGAAGGGCAATGCAAGGCTCTTCTGTGTGGTGCTGCTGAGATGCTCCGTGACAGGGAGCCTGTGAAGCGGGGGCTCTGAAAAGGACATTCATTCTTCACACTGGATTGCTGACTTGAGGTTTTTGTCAGCTGGATCTTTGGGCTTCTTGCCAGCCCAGAAAAAGCTAACAAAGGCCATTTCTGCTGTTGCATATGATCAGGGAAAAAGGAAAGGAGGAAGAAAATAAATGAGGGACTGTAGTACTTTTAAAAGAGAAACATTTCTCACGGAGAAGTAGAAACGGAAAGTTAGGACAGCTTTGAAACTGAAGCTACAATCCTACTGTGGTAAAAACTTGGAAAAGATTAAGACTCAGATGGAATTGTTTGAACGGGATTTGTTAATCAAAGGCAAATTTATTTTAAAGTATTATTTTCACTTAACATTTTTTCACTCAGTTTCCTATGTTCTTTGGAGGATTCATATTGTCTTAGCGTTTATCAGGATTGCATGATTTCTGTGCCTTCCAATAAAGAAATAGGATACTCATATATCCCTATTTTTCAAATTTCCATTTCAGATTCTTAGCCATTTAAAAGCTGTCCAACTGAGATCAAGGATTTCATGGTGCTCAAAGCCCCTGGTCATGGCATATTTAACAAAAGTTGAGCTCTCAGATAACGATTCCCAAACAAATACCAGTACAGCTACATTTTGACATTCTCTTCCTGAGCTTTTGTATCTACAAGTGGCACCATTTCATTGCCACATTCTATCCAACTTCTATTAAAAAATAGAGAGGTGAAAACAACATATTTAATAGGGAAGTATAACTAACCGTTCCTGTCCTTTCTCTGTATAAACTGTTATCAAGACTTTGAAGTTCTGCCAGCTTGTTTCCATTACAAGGAAAACCCGATACCAGCTGGAATTTTTGGAGTACAGAGAGAGCAATGGCAATAGTCCTGTTGACTTAAAAACTATGCATAATGTCCTGGGGTTTAGGGACACAGAATAAAGAAACTGGAAACAATTTTCTTTTTAGAGGTCTCTGTCTTTTCAAGAATCTTAAGCAGCTTTATTTGTTAAAACCTCTTTCTAATGTGATATCCACAGGAACTTTTCTCATTCTCTCATTTTCCAGGCTTTCATTCCTCGTCTCTCCTGCCCATCAGTACTTCAGACTATCAAATGTTCCAGCCCTATGCTTATCTGCCCCTTGAGAAGCCTCACTGCTCACATAGCATAACTTCTACTTCATGTTTCGGGTGTTAGCTTCTGGGATTTCTCAGGCATCACTGCTCCTGAGAGCCCTCTAGTTTGCTTAATGCAAGCCTGGGACCGATGAAAAGGGTGATTAACACTTTCAGTCTAACAGCTGGCTGCAGCTACGGACATAAAAACCAGCTGCCATGTTCTGTTGACTGCATGCATCAGTGGCCAGGTAAAGCCATATAATCAATATAATCTGTGGTAAGGGTCCTTCCTTGTATACACATATAAGCTATAGCTCCCTTCCTCTGCAAAACAGCATTCAGTTTCAGCATGTGTACTGTATTAAGCTTTCTTTGCATCAATGTAAAAAAAATATTCTGCAATATGTCATGATTTGAGCCATATGGTGTGTAAGAAACAGGTGGAGCAAAGGCTGAGTAGCAAGCATTGAAAGAAGAAAACAGCCATTATTTTAAATAGTCAGGATAAAGGATTACATTTGTGGCCATCACCCTCCAAACAATTATTAACAGAATAGTGAAGCCTGAGAGATGTGCTGCTAACAGTTCTGTGCTGTACGTTGTCTACAGCCAGGAATTGCTACAGGGCTGTTTTTTCAGACTTACACTTTGAATGTGTTTTGAGTACACATTCTACTGGTTTTGTTATGATTTTTTCACCTCCATCATGGAGATTTATTTAAATGTCCCTATTGTGTGATTCTCAAACCCATTAATGCCCTTTTCAAAGTGGTCGCTGGAGCACTTCCCAAGTAAATATTTGTTGAACTGCTTATTAGCAAGACAATTTCCTTGGATATTTTCTCTTTTCATGAACATTCTTATTAGAAATGTTAACATAAATGAGAAACAATTTGCAAAATTTGTTGATATTTCTAGAATAGTGGAAAAGGATGGTTTAATCAGGGTATTTACAAATGCAAGCCTCCTTTTTTTTGCCTTTTGCTTGACATCTGTTTTCTTTTTATAACCAAAAAAACCCTATGCAGTTGTATGTTCCTATGGCAAGTGAAAGCCAAAGCAGTCATCCAGCTGTTAAAATTAGTGTTAGCTCTGAATTTTCTATGGAGTTCTCACTGCATGGCAGGAAATCAGCTTTCATTGCTGCTTCCCCCTCCTCCCCATCCAGCCTCCTATTAGATTAATACCAGAAGCATGAAGTAACGTTTAACAGAAAGTTGTTGCTTTCAGCTCTGGGAAAACTTGGCAGCCTCACCAGAAATGAAGGGGGAGGGGGAACCTGAAGTCTCCGTTAACTGAAGAGGAGATTGGAGGCATAAAGAAACATTTTTCTCCCATTAAAATTCTGAAGTTTAAAGAAATACACTAATGACAAACTGTTTCTAAATCTAATGAGGCTCTGCTGTCATTACTCCTCTCTCTTTATGCATTAATCGCCTGGCTCCTACGGGCTACTTTTGTGTCCCCATTTCATATTAATTCATAGTAATTTATGTCCTGTTAGCAAAGAGTATCACTGAAAGAGTGCATTCCTCTTTTTGTTTAGAATGGACTTCTAGTTTACAGGATGGTCTGAGGAGCTTGCAAACAAAAAGAAGGTTTTGCTTGAAGGAGAACATACAACTGACTCCATGAATGGTTCCAAGCACCACTGCCTTCCTGTTCTTCCCTACAGCCTTCATACCATTCATCTTACATGCATTACACCCGTGTGCCCTCTCCACCCTTCTGTGATTGGTCCATACCCCTCAGTATTCCATGTCTCTTTACCTTTAACACTGCTCATCTGCCTTACACAGCTGTAGTCTGTTAGGGGTGAGACTCAGCTGCAGCCCCATTTCCAATCACCACAAAAACTGTGTGCCTCCAATTCCTCCTTTTTTTTCCTTTTTAAATAAATGCCATGTTTTTTATCCCTCTACAGGGCCTTCATAGAAGAAATAGTAAACATGGTACTAGTATCTTTTTATGTGGATTCCACTAGCTCTGGAATGTGTCTGTGTACTGACTTTGATTCATTCTTCGAACCTATATCACATATTAAAGCTTTTTACTTATACTGCTGAAATAACTTTTATGTCTATGGAATATTAACAAAGATTAATTGCTGCAATTCACAAGCAGAACATATATGTTTTACCAGCAAATAAACACCTAATAGTACTGCTCTGTCTCTAGCTCCCACTGCTGCTTTTCTCTTAAATTAGTAAATTGAAGTAAATTCTCTTGCTCCTTTTTCAGTTTTTTGTTCCTTTTGTCTTCTGTAATTTCAGTTATTTTATCTGCTGAAGTAATGTCTTTGCTTGCTGCTTCTCTCCCTCTTGTTTTGTTCTTTTCAGCATTTTACCTTGTGCAGTTTCATAAAATCCATCCGTAGTTGTGGGGGCAAGACTCTTCCCATCCAGTGTAATTGGCACAGCTGCAATTTATCAGGGGCAAGACTGCTTTTAGCACTATGTCTATTCATTTTCCTCTAATTCCCCCTTTTTTAATTATAGAATTGCATCTTTATAAAGACCTGTTTAGGTAAATGGACATTATGACATAGTCACATATTTTACATTGGACTAATAGGTAGAAAGACATGTTTAAATACAACATGTATGTTTTACTAAAGAAAGAAACACATTGTACTGATTATTTAGCTCTTAATATTTCTGCTTCTATCCTACCAGTCCTAGAACTAAGTTGTTGATCTTTTCTGATTTGGCTTCAAGCACTTTATTTTGGTCAATTTGAGTTTGTTCTTTTAATGTTTTATCTTTGGAGATTTGCTCAGCTGCANATTTGAGTTTGTTCTTTTAATGTTTTATCTTTGGAGATTTGCACAGCTGCAGTAACCTGATTTGTAAGTTGCTCCATCTGATATCGTGTTATCCCAACCTTGCTGCAAGCCTTAGGATCCTTCACAGAAGGAGCAGTTGCAAAGGGAGGAGGAGACAAAGGGGACACGGCTGCAGCAGGGGGTCGGCTACTGGAACAGCAGCTATGACCAGAACCGGGGTCACATCAGTGACTGACTGCTGCTTCTCTATCGGCCTCTATTTGTAACAAAGAGTCCCAAACTACACGCCACATCGTAAGCGACCCAGCGGCTATCTTGTCCCCCAATGTGCGTGTGTCCCACAGCACGTGCCCTGCTTCTTCCCATGTTTCACTAAAGAAGGCAGTCCATGTGTTCATTCTCACGCCATTTCCTCCATGCCAAGCAAACAAAACATGCAGCACCCACTCCTCACATTTAACAGCTCTTCTTTGCGATATGCGCAGCAGGATATCCAGTATGGTTTGTCTGCTGATATTTGAGCCCCCACTCTTAAGCTTTCAGCCATTCACCTGGGGGTAGTGTATCTGTCTAGAAGCCATCCAGTAATGCAGGCTCTCGGTCTGCCTGCTTTTTCTTCAGATCCTTGGTTCACCTGGTTCCATTCTTCAGGGTCTCTCTGCCTGCCCCCATTCTCACATCACATCGGGGTCACTATCTGGAAGACGATGAAGAGAGAATACACAATAAACCCCATTAATTGTTCTAAGCACCACTGCCTTCTTGTTCTTCCGTACAACCTTTATACCATTCATCTTACATGCATTACACCTGTGTGCCCTCTCCACCCTTCTGTGATTGGTCCATACCCCTCAGCATTCCATGTCTCTTTACCTTTAACACTGCTCACCTGTCTTACACAGTTGTAGCCTATTAGAGATGAGGCTTGGCCACAGCCCCACTCCCAATCAACACAAACTGTGTGCCTGCAGTTGCTCACCAATGCTGAGATGCCTCCCCTTGAGTGCTTTAAGGTTTCAGTAGTACAAAGAAGAAAAAAAAAAGGAACATGTAAACAAGGCGTTATGACAAAGAAGCCAGACTACCCCCAGCTTCCTATCTCAGATTTTACAGTGGTCTTTAAACTACAGTACAAAATTAGAATTTATTAAAACAATGTGTTAAAGATTGTCATATGTTAATTTCCTGTGATACTGTGGGATCAGCAAGTATATTTTATTGCTTCCTGTGGGCCTAATCCTACATCAGTCAGTGGGAATTTCATGGGAAATGTGTGGCGTCGTGGCCAGAACAACAACCACGTGGTGCAACCCAGAGCAAAGAGCATTTATGGGGCTCTGTGGAAAAGGGGTGCCCAAGCTCCAGGAGCAGCGTGGCGGGACAGGGGCTCTGTGGGGAGCAGCATAGACAGGACTTGTGCGTAAGACAGCAGACTTTACATGGCTCAGCTCCTGTAAAACAGCATTTTCAAATTACTCATATTCCCAAAATATCTGTGTTTATTTTCTTTTCAGTTTATCTTGTACCATTACTGGGGTGTTGCCCTGCAAAGCTTTAGCTTCTGGTTAAAGAGCAGAGTTCCCACCGACCACCAGCTGGGCAGACGGAGAGATGCAGAGCTCTGAATCTGAAGCACCCAAGTGCTTTACTTGCTTTACACTAAGCTCACATGCCAAAAGCTCTTCCAGCAGTTTGCACCCTGCACAACGGGCAAGGTGATCAAGAACACTCCCACAGTTTCATCCCTTGCCCAGCCTGCCAGAACCCAGTCCTGTTACTGGCCTGTGACAGACCCTGGAAGGCAGGCGGCACATCCAATAGCAGGCACAGGGAACAGTGTTACCTGCAGGATGGCTGGGCATGGTCCCCCATTATTCCCCAGGGTAACACAAACTGGGGCTAACATAAGGAGAAAAGGGAAGAACGGAATACAGATTAATTTGGCACAGGGCATGTATGTCCTGGCTTCAGAGACAGATTTGTGCAGCACTCATTTGTTAAAAAACTGCGGGGAAATGCTGGACCATCTTCCCCTTTCCCTTGCATATTCTGTTGGGAGATGAACATATTGTATTCTGTGACATTCTCCACTATCCTGTTATAATTTTAAGATTTTGCTGAAGGGGGTGCAAGTGCAGTGGGAAAGCTAGGTGGTAGGTTGTCATTTGACTTCTGTTTCAGTTTAGGTTGCTTTTACCTTGGGTATTAGCACATCTTCAGGATGTCTGTCTTTGGGTTTAGAATATTTTGTCTAAGCATTTAAGGCAATCTTTAGTAAGAGCTGCGTAGGGAGAGAATTGTTATAATTTACATTTTTCAGATGCTTTCAATCCTGCCTCTGTCAGGAGAAAAAAAAACAGAGATCTGAGGCTAAAATATATCTCTGCATCTTATTTTGCCCCTATTACTGTGAGAAAGTAGTAGCAATATTGTGTCATCCTTTGTGCTGCTAATGGGACATAATTCCCCATTTGGGGGCCATCTGCTAGAAAGAAAACCTCTACAATCCTTCTGAATGCACATATAAAAACTTGTCAGCAAAAACAGCTTCACAAATAAGTTGTGAGAATATATTTTATCTAAACTTCATTAGGCAAAATTTTTCCTTTACAAAAGCCAAAATTACTCTGAACAGAACGAAAAAAGTTTTGGCAACCATATTTCTTTTTGGTACAAATACATTGTTTTACCTCTTTTTACTCCATACTAATTAATTTAATTTCACTTGAAGGGAAAGAGTACTTTTTTGCAGGAGGAAGAAAACAAATGAGAATTTATTTCAATACAGAGAGTTCCATCTTTACACAGATTAACTGTGAAACTAAAGTAGTAACTTTGGTTCCTCTGTTCCATACCATGCCCCCACTGAGATTTCTTGTGTAACCTTGGGCAAATAGCTTAAATTTCTTTAGATTTCTTCTCACTTCCTGCTAAAGGAAGTACTGTTTTACTGACATGACCCACAATATTGTTATATATGCATCCAGATTTGATAGAGACCAAAGGAGAATAGAAAACTTCCTTGACTTGGCATTAGAAGGAAATTATAAGGTCACAAACTTTGGTGCATGTAAGAACTTATGAATCAGCTTATTGCTTGCTGGGTAAAAGATAAGACTAGAAGGGGCAACTATGGAATGAGGGTACCCATGTCTCCAACCACTGAGTATAAAACAATTAGCTGTCCTAATCTGTGACTATAATTGTAAACCAGTGTAGCTACAGAATTTGCACCATGTCTTATGACAACTGCTTTCCTACTGCTTTGGCATCTATGAGGAGCACTGACCAAGGTTTTGCTAGCGCTTGTAGTTTTCAACATGTTTTCTCACAGATCACATATCAAAAATGTACTTGTGTACAGGAAAACACACTTTACTACCACAGTGGAGAGCTAAGCAGCAGTAGCAGAACCGGCTGTTGAAGCCCTAAGCCACCCCCACTGGCCAGTGCATATGCTGATTCGAGGACAGGGAAGCAATTAATCAGCTGTGAAGACAGAGAACTATACACAAGCTAATAGGGGACTGCTCTTGTGATTTGAAGCAATGTCCATACTATGGTAGCAAAAATTCTTTTGGTTACAAAAATACCCAATTTAATGAAGAAATAGCATGCTCTTCTATTGCATTAAATGGTCCAGTTGCTTAATAAAACTGGTTACCTCTCTGACAAATCTTGTCTTGTTTATATCTTTGGGCCATTATGGATACAACACTGCTGCTACTTAAATGAGTCATCATGAGTTGTGCAATTATAGACAGAGGGTTTTTTTTAAGGTAACTACTTATTATTAACAGAAAATTAACTGCTTAAATTAGTCTCCTTTTAATGGTCATTCTGCAACACAGTTATACTGTGGGCTGGGCAGTCGGCATAAAGGAAGAGCAAACCTCCCAAATGTGCTGTAAATCTAGGCAAAAACTCACAGAAGTGCAACAAAACCCACCTACCAGAACTGGCCCTTCAGCTCTGAATCCAGCTGCAAAAGCAGCCAGTGCCTGACGGTTCAGAAAAATGCAAAATATAACCACATTTTTTGGCTTTCAATTACACCCTAGTTAATTGTGTACAACTGTGCAAAGGAAGAGAGTAAGGAAATTCCTTTCTTGACCCTTCCAGCAATTGACCTGTGCCCTGAAGCATGAGATTTGATTACTCATGTAACTTATTTTCCACAGGCAGTTTCTTCTTGATAGCTCTTGTATGACAGTTCAAGAAAGTTTCAGGAGGCATCACAAGAACACTCCACTGGTTGAACCCCAACTTCTTTTATCACTGATATGCATTTCTACTGTGTGCTGCATTAAGAGATTTTTAGATTTTTAACTAGGATGACCAGTGTAACTACAGGGTGTGATTATTTTTTTCACTAGAATGGTACTGATGAATGCAGTCATCCTCCACATTGCCTTTTGATTTTGCAGAGATTCCCAACAAGCCTTAAAAATCAAGATTCTTTCATAACCTAGAATACATCCTGCTACACTGCCTCAAAATGTCTTTGAGGAAGTTACAGCAGAGGAAACACTTCTTGCTTTGAAGTTTCACCCAAAGTTCTGGTTTTCAAGCTATAAACAAGTGGTTCAAAATGCTCTAGTTACATGCTGGAAAGCACGGAATCCTTACAACTTCATTTGTTGTGACAGGTTTGTTCAAAAAAGGTGCAACTTAGTAATCCATTGGTGTGTTGGTGATGCTGGTTCAAGAAACAGAGGTTCAGTCTCAAGCACAACTGCTCAGATCTATTTGTTTCTCTTTTCATGAATCACTAATTCAAGTATTTTTTGGACCTTTTTCAGAAGAGGTAGAGGTGTTGGGAAGGAAGAGGTTTCACCTGGATTGTTTTCTTGATCTGGTTTTCATAAATAATTGCATCACCCCACCAAAGAATGTAACAAATCATAGACTGTGAATCCAAATGAGTAAGGCACAAAATGGAAGACACCAGACCAGTTTTACCACCAAAGAAAAGGCTGGGTGTAATAGCACCCAGTCATCAATGGGAAGCTTTATCTCAACCGATTTTGTCAGGCTGGGAATTGCCTCCTGCAAGTAACATAAAGCCTGAACCAACTCCCAGCTGTGGGCTCTGGCTCATTTGAGAGAAATGCAGTCATGTCCACACCTGATGTGGATAAAATCTGTGAAGGTAAGGGACCAGGTAACGCAGAAGTCGTGACTGCGGGTGCCTGCTCAGAGATTACTTCAGTTCTGAAGCAGCTGAAGTGATCTCTCCTATCTTACAGAAGCATGGCATTGAAGTATGCTAACAAAATGGCATTTTATTACCATTTTCAATGCCCCTGATTAAAGCATGCTTTTTGTAAACATTCCAGCATTTGATTTCTACTTATATGAATTGCCATGGAAACTAAACTTTTATTGGGCGTGCTTGCATACTGAAGGATGGAGAATTTTAAAAGCCTCTGTGATATGCAATACAGTTGATGTTGAAGTGCAATTGCCATGAAAACAGTTAATGCTAGCTAGATGGACTATTGAACCCAACTATGACTTGTAGCTCTCATGCAAGTTTCCATATACTTTTTCCTGACTTTTTTTTAATAGTAGCATTGCTTCTTTTGCTCCAACAAGAGTTCTCAGCTCTTTAGTTTATGGAGGTTCACTTCGTTTCCTAATTTTTAAGTATTTCCTACCCATAAAATGTAAGACAGGGGCCTTTTGTTGTTGTTTTATATTACCAGGCTCTTGCCTGTTAAACATTACAACTTACCAAGTTATTTTAGAGCCTCAGCTATGGCTGGTTTTGAGTACTGATTATTATTTTAGAAATAGGTCCTATTCTGTATTTTTATTTCTTTTGCTGAAAAGAAACAGGTGACACTGATTTAGACAAAGTTTTCCCAGCATACAGGTATCAGGGGAAACATATGGTCTGCCTTACCAAGCTTTGTTGCCTCCTTACCTACTGGTTAGGAACTAAGTGAAGGAACATTTCTGCTGACATATTACAAGTCCTCCAGAGCAACAGTTTGACCATAAGAGCAAAGTTGCAGCCTTCTGTACTGTGCAGAAGTACTTCTGTACTTCTGCAGGCTTCATGTTCCCTAGGGAGATTTTTGCAGACTATTGCTTACAGTTTTTCCCACTTAAAAGGAAAAGGAAGATCATGTGAGATGAAGGGAAGGCTGGCAGCTTTTGGTTCTGGCTGTGGAAGGATTAAAAGCAATTTTCAGTTCTACCAACTGTGAGCGTGTCCTTAACTCTGCATTTATTACACACATGTGCCTTTATTTTTTAAGTGCATATACTTCTTGCTTGCTCAGTGAACAAAACAGAAGAGCCAGGTTCAATGCTAGTGGAAAATGAAACACTGGGATATTTATGGAGGCATCACAGAAGAGACCATCTAGGTTCTGGCCTTTTAGAGTAATAAGTCTCAAAGCTTGTCTTTCTATAGTAAACTAGAGTAGTTTAAACAGGACAGTCAAGGGTGCTTTTTTTTAATATTCTCTGGTACTGCGGGTGTCACAATATAGATTCCAGGTATTAATGGGTAATTACAAAGTTTATATGTAGTAAAGTCATGGTTCTAGCCAAGTGAAATATCCCCTGGCATATGTAAGGCAGGAAGTGTATCACAGCAAACTCTGTTTCCTCGTGGCACACGGGAACAGTCAGCAGTCGGGCCGTGGTTTACCTGGCCGCACAGGACCCCTGCACAGCAGGTAAGTGTTGCTATTCCCGAATTTCCTCTTTGGGAATCAAATAAAGGTAGAGTGAGGGGGCCACACAGCACGAAACAAGATCGCTATGCAGGATACTCTGGCTCACTGCCCTGAGTCCTCCCGGCTGGCTCGCATCTCTCACCGCTGGCGTTTCCTTACCAAGCCTGACCCTGCAGAGGTGCCCGGAAAGCGAAGCTTGATTGCACGCCCTGGGGTGCCAGCAGCCAGTGATCCCGGGCGAGGGACGACCCCTCCCCAGAGGTTTTGTCCCCTTTTTTTTCCCCCTCTTGTAACAGCTCCATCCCCGCCGGTGGCCTGGCCGCCTCTGCCACTGAGCAGCCTCCCTGAGCCAGGACCTCTGAAGGGTTCGCGCTGGCACTTCCAGCCGCCTGCCAAACATGGGACGGCCGAGACTGGCAAACACGCTTTGCCGAGCTGGTGCTGGTTTGTAGGATTGCTTTGATGTGAAAACCCCTCCAGCAAGGACCGGCCGGGCTCACCAGCCCGTTCCCTGCTTTGGGAACAGCGAAATGCTGGTGGTGGCAGCTGCATCCTTCGGTGATGCACGGGGACTGGACGGGGGTCTTTTGGGAGCCCCGTGTGTGTATACACACGAGGGTATCTATGTAATATCTATCTATTCATGAGTGTGTTTTTCTCAGGTAAGAGAAAATCTTGAATTTCAGGACACCTCGGGCAGAGGCAACCGCAGGGTGTGACCCCGGGCTCGGTGAGCGGCAGGGGCGCCCCAGCCAGGGAACGGAGGCAACTCGGCTCCGCTCCGGGATCGGAGGAGGGCAGCCCCCTCTGAAACGCGGGTTCCCCGGGGACGAGGAGGAGGAGGAAGATGAGGTCGAGGGCGGGCGCAGGTAAAGCACACCCCAGCCCCAGGCACGGAAAACGGGGCCCGCGCCCTGCCAGCGCCGCCCTGTTTGTTCAGCTAATCTCGCGGGCAGGAAATTGCCTGGCGACTCATATTTATGGATCGTGAAGTGCTCCATGACGGCCCCTCCGGGGATATCCCTGTGCCAGTTTCCCCGTTTTCGCCCGTCCACCCCTGCTCCGTCCCTTCCTCCCCATCCCGGCTGCCCTTTGCCCGCCCCGCTCCCGCGACCCCGGCCTGAGGGGAGNGCGGGGAGCGGCGGCGGGAGGCGGCGGTGAGTGCGGGGGAAGCGCCGTCCCGCGGGGTGGGTGAAGCTCTCCCGGGCCGCGAGGATGGAGAGAGGCGGCGGGGCCCCGCGGGGATGGGAAGAGGGTCCCTCTCGGGCACGCAGAGCCTGGGCTGACGCTGGCTCAGCTGCTCGCAGCCGTCCCCGGTTTTTTGGCTACTTTTAAGGGAGTTTGTGCCACCCGCACCCCCATCCGCTCCCTCGCCTCCGGTCCCTTCGCACGTCTGACGGGTGGGGGCGGTGGGGTCCCCCCCTTGCCGCCCGGCTCGGCAGGGACCCCGCAGCTGAAAGAGACGGGGCTCCCTCCCTATCCCTTTCGTCGCCAGACGTTTCTCTCTCTTTGTCCGGGTGTTCCCCCCGGTTCTGCCGCGTCCCCGTTGGCGAACAAAGCCTCTGCTCCGGGGGCTCCGGGGGCATCCGTCCGAGGTCCGAGGAAGCAAGGGAGGAACGGCGGGGCTTGGCTTTGCTTGGCTTGGTTTTCCATCGTAAATAATCTACCTGGTGGAGGGGAAGACGTGAGACAAGGCTCTTTGTCCGCGATCCTTTGTTCGGCTGGTTGGCTTATAAAGCCTCCTGCGGCTGTGCGAGGGCTGCCGTGCCCGGCGGGGATGGGTTCCCGGCGCTGAGCCGGCGATGGATGCCGTCGTCTCGGCATCGCTGGAGTTTAGCAACAGGAACGCGGCGTTACGGCGGATCGGCTTGCGACGGAAATCGGGGGTTTGGGCTTCATCTCCCCTGACAGATTCAGAGCCCCCCCACCTCGATCCTGAGTCCCCCCACCTCGTGTAGCCCTGTCAGCAGTTGGGTGGGATTCGGCAGCGCCCGGAGCCCCGCTCTCGGTGGTGAGTTGAGCTTGGAGATCAAAGCTTTTCTCGGGAAGATACCTGCTGCCCACGAGCAAAGGGAACAACGGGCTGGAAACCACGGTCCCCGCTCCTTCTCTTCCTGCCCCAAAGCTGCCTGAGGAATTTACCCATGTGCAGAAGTGTAAATAGACTGCGCTTGCATAAATACTCAAGAGATGGGCTTTCTGCTCCTGCCACTGAGTGCTTGTTTGATCTCACACACGTGGCTTTTGTCATCAGTTCCTTTTCCCCCAAATGTTCATCTTGACAACCTGTCATCTTGTCTCTGTGCCTTGACTCTGCACGTGCCCGAATCCTCTCTGTCTGCATCTTCGGGGCATCTCGATGAACATGTTGCCAGTCAGAACATGGTGAATATTTCAATTCTGTGCCTCACCTTCCCTCTCTTGGAGAAAGAGGGACCCAAGAGCAGCCTTTATCGCAAATTTTCATGTTTAGTGAACTTTCTAGTTTTTGCATTCTCTGTATTCTCGTGGATAATGTCCTCAAAAATAAGTTACTAAGATGGGAAAGGATCAGGGATGAAAGGAAGTAAGGCATGATAGAATGGAATTGCAAAGGGTGAGGATGGGGTTGCTTTCCCACAGCTGAAGGAAGCAGTGTAGGAAAGAAAGGAGTTAAGTGATCAGAAGATGGGAGAGTGCCTACCTTTGCTGTCATTACCTTTGTCAGCTCATTGCTGTCGTTATCATTGTCAGCTACCTTTGCTGGGGAGGGGTAGTCTGAGCTAAGAGGGTTACAGAAAAAGAGGTACCTTTAGGGCTGTCAAGTATTAACATCTTACCATTTCTGTATAGTTCATTTTACACAGTTCCTTCTCTACACCAGCAATTTATTCTGTTTCCATTTTGACAAATACTAAATCGACTCATTATTGAGTCTTTTTACTGAGGAAATGGAAATCGTTGCCATCAGCCAGGGGAGGAAGAGTGGTCATTTTTTTCCATATCAGTTTCTGCCTATGCTTATCAGATGCAATTATCAACCATATCCTTGGAAGTAGTCAAAGGCATCAGTTGACTGTTGTTGAGAAGGAACAAAGCCCATCACGAAAAATTTAAAGTATTTTGGGTTTAGATAGGGAGCGGAGATTGGGTGAGCTAAAGGTTGCAGGTCTGTCTTGAGGCTGGAGTTGGATCAGAAGGACTGAAGATGTTTAAATGGGAAGGTCTTTTTTATCTTTTCCACTTGAAGATCCAGAGAAAAGCCGAAATAATCAGAGTAGGTGTGGGCAAGTGCTGGTGATTGTTAAGGAAGAGATCATTGCTCACACAATGTGCAATGTGTTCACTGCACATGTAGTGTATTATCTCCATTTTAATTTGTTAAAATGAATGGTTAATTCTGGTGTGTAGTAACTGTCAGCAGTGTTTCCCAGTAAATTAAACAAGAAGCTATAAAATGATGTTCTGGGTGTTTTGACCAGGTGCTGTTAATTTAGGATTTGTTTTAGACTGGTGGAGCACATCCAAGATGCCACAGAAATCCAAGGGGAGTTTTCCCCCATAGAAAGAAGGTCCTCCAGAGACTACAGTGTAGAGAGAGCTGTGTAAATACGACCAAGTTTGGGGTTTTTTCCTTACTCAGGTCTCCTGCAGGTGGAGTCAGTTTTTAAGTGAACCGCTTCATTTAATTTCCTTTATTGTAGTGAATGGTGTAACTGCTCGGGTAGCACCTCTGTTCCCACCCGAGGGAACGCAGTCCTGGGACCCACGTTGGTGCAGGCAGACCCATGGCTTGGTAGCACGGCAGCCACGACGAGTGCCACTCAAGCTGTTCCTGCCATAGTGTTGCCAAGCACGTGTGATGAGAAGCATTTAGTCTGGGGGCATCCTTGCTGCCCTGAGAGTGCTGGGAAATGAAGAAGCGTTAAAGAGCTAGAGGGGACATTTGGAAATATGGGGCAAGCATCCGGGGAAGGAGACAAATTGAGGAGAAATGGACGAGCGAAACAGGAGCGACAGAAGCTGTCAGAATAAGTGGGCACTGGAGAGATCTGATTAACGGAAGGAAGTGACAGGCACAACGTGGCAGTGAAAGAAATCAGCACAGAGGAATGCAGATCATGGGCAAAGGTTGCCTGAGAGTGGAAAAATGCAATAGATGGGAGAAAAATGGTAAGGACATCCAAGAAAGAAAAAGAATGGATGAAGCTGTTTTTTTAGTTTTTCTATCTGCTTAGATTTTCTGGGCCTTACCTACCTGTTCTCATTGAATTTGTCACGGGTGCCCTAGGGGCAAGTTTAATGCGTCAAGTAGGGTGGGAACAGAGAAGCTTCTGTTTAAGGTCTTTCTGCTCTTGTAAAGACAGAATTTCTGCTCCTGTATGATGTGCATTTGGATACATAATTGTTTTGCAATCAATCCCCTTCCTGAAATTTTAGATGAAGAAAGTCTATATTTATTTGGCTTCAGGAGTGGGAATTATATTGGTCTAGAGTATTGAAGTGTATTTATTTGTACACCATCTATGTTGTTTGGTTTGGGTTTTCTTAGACTGCATAGTAAGCAGTCACGGCCCACCAGCAGAGCTTTCTATTTGCCATCTCTACGTAAAACTTTAAAGTTTCAGTTTGCAAATCTTTTGAGCATACTGAACTTTTCAATAGGAAAGGAGTTAATGAAATAGCATCAGAATGATACTAGGGAGCTTGCCACTCCTGTCGTGAGATGATACAGTCATTGGGTCAGATAACTGACTCTGGAGCTTAACTACCAGAAAGGTACCAAAATAGGAGAGATGAGTATGACTGGAGTTTGGCTTGTCCTCTGTCAACCCTGTTTTTCTGCATGATGAAAGGAGTTCATTGTTTGAACAGAAATCTCTTCTAGTATGTTTCTACCTGTCCGTGGCTTTTCAAGCAGAAATGAATTAACTCTCCTTCTTCCTTCAACTTAGCTATGTGAACTGCTCCAGATGAAGTGGTGGTTAGTGTGACCGTAAGGTAAGGAGGAGGCAGTCATGTCTACTAAAGTAATGCTGTTTGAGTAGGTGGTCTAGTATCTTGTCTTACCAAATGCATAGGAATTAGTTTAGATTCATTGAAATCAATGTTTTAACAGTTTCAGGTAAAAGTAGCTGTTATGGCACAAAAGATATAAAGCTTCAACACTTTCCCCAGCGTTTTTATTTGTTTCTCATACGTCAGTGGCTTGATCCTCAGTTTGTAGTCACCCAGCTGTAGTATTTACGTGATAATGAATGTTTCCATTTTTGATGTGCATTTAAAATTCTCAGCTGTCGTGACCTGATTAAAATGATTGTGTCCATCTGTTGGAAAGAGCAATTGATGTGCCAACACCTGCAACATAAAACCTTATCAAATAGGAGAGAATCATGTTTTAACAGTAAGACAGAGTAATTAAAAATGTCAGGTGCAATTTTTGGAGTAGTCAGGTGAGTTATTACAGTAAAATATATGTGGTTTACGAGGGGAATAATGTTACTTAGGGTGTTTTCTGTTGCACTGTTTTATTTCTCCTCCTTCTCCAGTATCCAACGTGATAATTTCTCAGAGGAAGAGGTAAGCCATAAGAGCGACTTCCTCTGCCACTCCCTTTTCCACATCGGAAACCTGCAGGATTGCAAGGGAGTGACTTAGACAAATATTATTCACAGATATTTGATTTTTAATTTATTTAGTGTTACTGAAGATGCCAAGATGTGAGTTTTAGGAACTAAAACACCCTTTGCCTGTAACCAGACCTTATGCTCCTTGCATGCAAGGGCCTACGTGTTGCAGGATTTGTATCTTGAAAAGACAGGGTCTGAGCAGATTTCTTGCCAGGGCTATGCTGGCAAGAAATTAGGTGTAGTTTGAGGTCTAGTGTATTATGTTGTGGGGGAGGAGGAGAAGGAAATGAAGAAAGATGTTTAAGGCAACCTTTAGATCCTGCCTTGCTGAGCTGTCCAGTTTTTGGCAGAGATGACTTCGCTGTTCTCTTACAAATGTGTCCATTTATGGGTACAGAATCTCCACCAAATTATGCAGGTGCCTTTCTGTGAATATATTGTTTTACTATGACAGTGGGCTTGGGGAAAGGTGGATTTCTGCATAACTGTTTTGGAGGTAAACAGTAGATTCCAGTGAGGTTTACTTTGCCATCAGATTGAGCCTATCAAGACTTTTGTTTATAAATAAGCAGAGTAAGTCAGGAATAAAACCAGGTTTGATTTAATCAGGAGTAAGTACATTGTCCTCAGATTATGCAGGAAAAAGGTAAATCAGTTTGGTGGTGGAGCAGTCTGTTTAGGCACGTAGGCGTGCTGTACTGTGGGAAAATGAAATCTCCAGACACTGAAACCATCAGCACTCATTCACCAAATTTTCTTCAGAGTGTGAAAATTCAGGAGGCTTTCTTGTTTCCAAACCAGCGTGTGTTTTATTGGAATAGTTGAAACAGACACTAATCATTTGAAGATCTTGTGTAGAACAAATGAAACTCCAGTGATGTGCAGACAGTGCCAGCGATGGGCTTTTGTCCTCACCCTCCATCAGTTGGGGTTTCATCTGTTTTCCAAGAGTGGCAATGCACCGCTGTAGTAGTTTCTGAAGAGAAATGTCAGAGATAGTAGAGGTACCAGGAGCTGTAGGGAGCCACTATTAATGTTCAGCGAGAAACTGAAAATGAAAAAACAATGAAGAGCAGAAAAGCCTTAAAAGATAGTTGGCCAAGTTTGAGAATTTTGTTTAAAACTGTTTATTTTCAGTCAGAGAAGCACCTTGGCAATGCCTGAGGCACTGCAACCCTCTTGATTGATAACATAAGAGAAAAGTGGGTGCCAGAGCAGGCTCTGCTATAGGGAGGTGGGTATCAGCCCAGGCAGAAGTAAAGAAGAGGTGAGAACCTTATGTGCTGGGAAAACTTTGCCCTAAATCTATGGATGAAATACTGGGAAGTGCTGTGTACACAGGTAGTGTACTTGTGGCTTGGTTGAGCTGCAGCTTTTGGCTCCTACACTAAAGTGTCCTGGTTTTGGCTGGGGTAACGTTCATTTCTTTCTGGTAGCTGTTACAGCATTGTATTTTGGATTTAGAATGAGAATAATGTTGATAACACATTGGTGTGTTCAGTTATTGGTATGTGGTGTTTCTGTTGAGTCAAGGACTGTTCACCTTTTTATGCCACACCAATGACGAGGCTGGGGGGCAGGGCATGGGAAGTTTGGAGGGGACAGAGCTGGGATAGCTGACCAACGGACAGCCCACATCCTGTGGTATTGTAATCAACATATAAAGCTGGGAGTAGAAGGAGAAAGGGTCTTGAACATTTGGAGTGATGGAACCCTGCTTTCCTAGGGGTTTTATTCCTTATTTTGCTTTGCTTTGTACGTGACTTTTGCTCTATCTATCAAACTGTCATTAATTTAGTACATGTTTCCCCTCTTATGATTCCTTCCCCCATCCTGGGTGGGGGTTAGCAAGCAGCTGGGGAGCCCGAGTTGCCAGCTGGGGTTAAACCACTGCACAAGGCAAAGGAGTTCTTACTGTAAAGCCACCCAGTGTGGCTTTAATATCTTAAAATTTATTTATTTAATATCTTAAAATTGGAATCCTTTGTTTGACTCTCTGCTTGAGTTGTGAATCACTGTTTCTTCTTGTCGTTAGTGAAACAAAACTTAATTTGGCCTGGGCACTGTAGAGATGAAACATGATTGGTAATGCTGTATACATTCACTTCAGATGACTCTGTAAATCCCAGATGAAATTGTTTTTCTTCATTCCAGACAAGGCAGAGCATGGTATGTGCTCTGTAATGAGAGTCAGCCTTGCTGGAGGCCCCGCATCACCTCATCTGAAAGAATACGATTTCATGAGAGCAGATGGACTGTGGATTTTGAGCTGTTTGTTACATTAGCTCATTAATTCATTGATTGTTTCTTGGTTTTGCTCACAGTGAAAAGTTTTTTTTAAAGTTCTTTTCCCCTTCAAATCCAGTTATTACTAAGTGATGACTTCTCTGATCTCTCATCCTCTAGGAAGGGAGATACATAATGTGTTCTCAAACCTGAAATGAAACCATATAAATATTTAACCTTAAAAAAGGTTATTAGCAAACCCAGGTATTCGCCAAATTGAATAAAAGATTGAATTTTTAATTGCATAGAAACCCTTCCTTTTCAGGGTTGCTCTCCTTAATGTTTGTCACATTGATTAAGTGGTAGCTGTCACCTCACGAGATAGGAAGGATGGGGTTTTGGATGATCTTAACCATAAATCAGTAATATTAGAAACATGGGAAATGCAATGAATCTCCCTGGCTTTTTAACCAACCCTTTGTTCTGTCTTCTAACTCCAAGTTGTCCATGTTTTGATTTTCTGTTCAATGATATGGTGACATCTTTGTTGCAGACAGCTGTGATATGTTGAGTATCACTGTGTCAAGTTGAACATCTCCTGAAGAGTTAAATTTTTGGTTCTTTTCTGGGGACTTCTGGGCACAAAATGCAGTATTTTTAATAGAAATGACACAAGCAATATGCCAAGGTGTCATCATAGTGGCACTATTAGCTGGATTTGTGTCCTGATCCTTCAGTGTTTGGTCTGAAGACAGGTGGGAGAGCCACTGTCACCTCTTGTTGGGGTCAGCTGCCTGTAGCTGCAGCTGTGCCAGGGGTCCAGGGGCAGTCCCCAGCACTGCTCCAGCAAAGCTGGGTGCCTGGGGTGCTATGCAGGCTTTGAGTTTGGAGGATCTGAGGCAAGCTGGAAGGAACTAGGGAAGGGGTCTGTCCATGGGTTGGAAGACAAATGAGGTAAAAAGGATGGTAAGTGTTTCATGTCAATAAAATAGCCTTTTGAGGATGAAAATCAGGTTGGAAAGCTCTCTGCTGCCCAGGTTCTTTCCCATCTGCTACTCTGGAGAATTTCAGTCCTGTTGTGCTGGAGAGTCTGGACATGTGGGTGAGCCCCCTCAGGAGCTGCAGCGCTCTGTGGGGTGGTCTCCTGTTCCCTGGCTCCTTGGAGGTAGTGCCATTTTTGGGGAACAGTGGATTATGTGACCTTGGAGGGAGATGCATCTTGCTGTGAGGGGCAGAATGTGCACAGTGGGGTTACAACTTTCCTTAGGACTGAGAAATGTCCTCTACAGAGAAAGAAAAAGCATTGCAAAGTGAGACCAGCACAGGGGGATTCCTGGGGGACAGGAGTGGAAGGACCAGGGACTCGCCCCCCTTGGGAGAGCTGCTTGGGGGGAGCAGGAGAGGCAGAAGCCAGGGGTCAGAGAGAAGGAACCTCCCTCTGCAAGGATCAGCAGCCAGCTCCCTTCTCCCAGGGCTGTCCTCCCAGGAGAATAACTTAAAAAAGCATGGCACGGAAAGTTGTGTGCACCACAGACCTGCAACCTTGGGGCTGTGATGACTGTAGTTAATTAAATAGGTGGCTTGTCTCTGGACAGCCCCAGACATCTGTCTCTGTTACTCACTTGTTTTTCTATCAAGTTTCTATTGTCCAGGGCTAAGCCCAGAGGACCTACAGATGGTCACCATTAATTTTGTCACTTGATGCAATTTTAAAATATTTTTTTTCTCAATCTTTTAAAACCAGATCTGTATTAAAAAATAAATAAATCTTTTAATAGAGCAACTCACTAGACGTCTTCTATTTGGATTTAGATTTAATTTTAGTTTTTAGTGGCTGGGATTCAATTTTGGCATTTCTTTTAAACCAAGTCTGTCTTGTAGCCATGTCAATTTTTAATTTGATCTTAAATAAACTTTCAGTATTCCCTTTGCATTCTTTGTCTGGCATCTTTGGAAACTCAGAAATCATTGCATGCCAAAACATTTTCTTTGTTTTGGATCACATACCTGGTTTTGCATAGGTTTATTCATGATTGCAGGATGCTGATGTTGCGTGGGCTGAACTTAGGCTATGGGCTTTCCAATTAAAGTCTTCAGTGCATAGTGCAACCTTGTTAGTGATTTCTTAAGGAAGCCACAGGTTTACAGACAAAACTCAGGAGCTGTGACTAGTAACTGCCTGTACAGAGTCAGGATCATAGACAATGGCTTGTTATCAAAACTAGTTATATGTACTTTTAAATGCATAAACCAGCTGCAGACAGATTTGATGCTATTTTTTTTTCCCCACAGTCACCATATTAAACATGGAGTGTCCTTTCCAAATATCTTTTAACATACTTCTCTTGGCATTGTCTTGGGAAATTTTACCATAAGAAAAGCCAATTGTGTTCTACATTACGCATTTGAAAAATGTTCTCAGAATAAACTTCTTAACACAATGCCATTTCTTTTTCTTTTTTACTTTATTTGCAGGTCAAAATTTATCTGGCTCACTCAAATTAGTGTCATTTTAACCGTCCTGTAGAAGAGAAATATGATGCCAAACAGAAGTAACGTCTCCTTCCAGAATGTTGGATCAGGTAATCAATTAAGATGAAGTTTGTTTGTAATGCATTGAGATCTTTTGGAATTTCTAATTGTCTTTGGCCCTTTAATTCTCCTGACCCATGGATAAGATCAGTGCTCAGTTCTTATTCCATGTCTAACTCCTTTTACCAGGCAGAACAAGGCCACAGCTGGATATGCTGCAGACAGCCAACCCTCCCCCATCACTTTAATGCCTGTCTGGAATAGATATCAGTGACTCCCAGCTAAACAACTCGGGAAAGGAAGAAAAGGAATGAGGGAGGGAAAATAAAATAAAAACAAAAAAGGAAGAATTTCCTTCTGTACCTCCAGACAGCTAATACTTTGCTAAACAGAGGACCCTTGTGCTGAGCATGAAAACTGGGTCTGACCTGGATGCAGGATGGGTTCAGGACATGTCACGAGCTGAAGCTCCCATCCTCAGCCTCTAGCTGCATGCAAAGACAGCATCAGCCAGGATGTGTAACACATCCTGGCATATTCATCAAGTTTCTACTCAAACATTACCCTAAAAATAAACAAAACAAATAAGATCTGGTTGGTGGGAGGCAGCTATGGTTTATTTAAACATGTGGTGTCATCCAGTTGGGATTTAACTGTGTGATTGCGGGCACTGTGGTGCTGTAAGCAAAAGCACAGGAGAACTGGCATAAAGGGCAGTAGAGAAAAGCTGAACTGGAGTGGCTACATGAAGGTATCGTGACCTTTTCCTGCTGTACTTGCTTGGATTTCACGTACAATGAACCCTTCACTGCTGTGGTGAACAGGCATGAGAGTTTCCATGAGCTAACTTGTTTTTTGGCAAAAGCATCCAGTCTTTGAAGGATTAAATGTGCCCTACTGCTGTTGCAAGGGAGTAATGAACAATTATTAATGTCCCATTAATATGTCTGCCAAGCTATTTATAGAGGAGACAGTGAAATTTATGCAAAAATATTTGAACTTAGCTGTGTTAATTAAGGTTTGGACAGTACAATTTTCATATGAAATTAGATTTCAGAGAGATTTGGAAGAGGGGAGGAGAAAGAGAGACTGAGATGGAAATTAGAGTCAGTTCCACAATGAAAGGTTAAGTATAAAAGGCATATACATTGTGCTTTACATCTGGACTCTTAAATAACTTCTACATCATATTCTTCTTCCTTAAAACACCGCTAATATGATGAATGCTTGATTTATCCAGAAGATGTTTTCTTGTCCTGACAAGAGTTCTTTTGAATTTGGGTTACATTTATCCTTTTGTTCATTTGAACTTCATCATTGCTGTTATCAAAATTTATGAAAATAGCTAAAAGATGTGAAGTAAAATATCATAATATAAGAAATTGCAGTTTCACTGTTCAAAGTGGTGATGGTGACTCTGTGAACTCACTGGTTCACAGGCAATTTAGATAGTTGTATCATCCTAATAAGTGTGTTAAAATTATAAATACCGTAATTATAGCTAGCATAAAAATATTAAGTTCTATGTAGAGGTAGACTTGAGGTTTAGTTTTGAAGGTGCAAGTTAATGCTTTTGTCCGCTACCAGAATTTGTAATTAACAACGGCTTAACCAGGTCCACTATGGTCAAGAAGGTGTTGTATTTTACTTTGATTTCTGTGTTCTTGTCCCCTGATGCTGGCTCCTTTTATATTCTGCCTGTTCATTCCATTAGTAATGATGGTTACCTTTGTTCTCAAACTTATGGCTCTTTTCCTTAATAACCCAGGAGAGCCTGTTGTTGCACGCCTGGGTTGCGCAGGGGAAACCTGGGCAGCAGAGGACTGCTGGTGCCCTGACAGTGGTGACATTTCTGGAAAATTTCTGGACAATTTCAAGTCCAGAAACCAGGACCCTTGTGAAGAATGTATTGCCACCTTTCACAAGATCTGAACCTAGTGATTCTCAATGAAACCAGGTCATATGAGCACTGGTGGCAGACAGGAATCCCAAATTCTGTCTCTTGATTCATATAATTGCCTGAAGCAGTACTTGGACTAAAGTGTTTCCTCCGAGGATGTTAAGGGCATTCTACACATTAGATTTTCCCACCAAGTGACAAGCTGAAGTTCAGTCTCCCATGAGGAAGCTGAAGTCACAGGTGAAATGTGACTGAGCTAAGAGTAAATCCCAGATTTGACCCTTATTTTCAGAAACAACACTTGCTGGCACTGGAGTAACTGACACTCAAGAGTGCTTTACTAATTCAAAGTGTAGACTAGCACATCTCAGGAGCTGCTGTAAATGTTAATGGTGTCATTTCTACATAGCTGAGGTCTAATTGTAAGCCTGCTGGGGGTCCTGTTTATCTCCTGCAGTAACTGGCGCTGTCAGGAGCTGAATTCCTTTCTTTGCTTTTGGCAAAGTGGAGCTCAGTACTGTATGCTAGAGCTTGATACATTGTTGAGCAATAACATCCACCACAGCGAAGCTTTTTTTGGTCTGTGCTCTCTTCCTGAGTATAAATTAGATTTCTGAAAAATCATTAGAATCTGCAACCTTCCCCACAGCAGTATTTTTAATAGTCATGTGGTTTTGTTGTTTTGAATGAAGTCATGCAACCTAGCATTCTGCTTCCTTAAGGTTATCTTCTAACCAAAGTGCTCTTTGCAGATGTAGTTACAGCCTTGTGTTTTTAGAGCAATGAGCTGAAACGTGAAAAACGTTGAAAAACGTGCTTTGGTTTTGTACTTTCCCATTAAGTTTTGCAGGACCATCCACAAAGGAAGTTGAGAGGTGACAAACTCCTACTGAGCTTTAAACTGAGCTCCCTAGTGTATCGGGGCTCAGATGCACTAGCTGCACAGATTAAAGGAAGAGGTGGTCCAGAGGAGTATATTGTCTTTGGCCCTGGGAGACCTGAGTTGGGTTCTTTACTCTGCTATCTGCATTGCATATTCTCCCTGTGTCTCAGTTCCTCAGCTGTAAAACACCAGGACAATAATTCTTCCTTAATTAATGGATATCTCAAGAGGCTCAGAATTACAAAGGCTGAGCCACAGGCTCCTGCAGTGGATAGGACAGCAAAGAAAGAGTCTAGCTTCTTTCCAATTCTGTTGCTGATTTTGGTATGGTTTTGTGCCTCTACCCCTTCTTTTTAGTCTCCCATCTTTTGCAGAAACTGATGGGAAAGTCATGCATCTCCTCCTTTGCTTAGTGATCTGAGACACATTTACTGCAAGCGCAATAATTATTGCAAAAAGTGTTAACGTTATTTTGCAGGCATGCACATGCAGGAGGCTACTTACTTGCTAAATTTTTTTTCTTGTTTTTTCTTCTTTACAGATTCCAGTAAGATTATGGCAGACTATAGCCACTCACAAAAACAGATGGAATTACAAAATGCTAGTTTGGGAAAGGGTTCTGTGGTGAATTCCCTTGAAAATGGTCTCCAGGATATTATGGAAAACCTCAACACGAAGAAATATTCATCAACTCTTAAATTTAAAACAAATGGGGACTATGCTGGCTCTTATTTAACCCTTTCACAACCTATGCCAATTAAACCTAATCCTTCCACCGGTGTTAAAAGTACACACTCTATTAACAAAATTCAAGGAGGCAAGCAGTTCCCCTGTGAAAGCCCATATCTTCCAGATAAAAGCTTCTCTGTAAAGCATTTGGGTTCCATATCAGGCATGTCTCCATCCCTCAGCGGGTATAGTTCAGGAAGGACAGATTTTGACATTCATGCCAGCAGAGAAAATGAAAAATCCCTAGGACACATGGATAAGTTTCATTACTCAAAGTACAGTCAGAGAAATAAATCTTATGACAACATCTACTTCCCAGGAATGCTGGAGTCAAAGAAGATCTCAGGCTCTCTTCTGACTATGTGGAATGGAAGCTTGGGGAACGAGCTGGTGCTTTCACCTGGTAGCAGTTCTGGTGCAGCCAGCATGCCTTCTAGCCCAAAGCAAGGCAGGAGAATGAATGCTGAACACAGTCTGGCCCTTCACATGAAGCCAGTTAAGTACAAGGATGGGATGATGGAAACTCTGAGTTCACGGCCTAGGAAATACTCTGGTGGATCTCTAAGTCATATGGGAATGTACAGTCGTTCTCTACCCAGACTTTATAAATCAACAGAAAACCAGCTGGTGCCATTAAGTTTGCCCCCCAGAAGCTCTCTGGGTAATAGTAAAAGGAAGAATCTTGGAGAAAAAGATCTACCTCAGAATGCTTTCGATGCTGATAATTACCTGAATTTTTCTTCTTGCAGCTCAGGGGTTTCACCACATGCAAACTCTGTCTCTGGGAGTAATCCCTATGTCAGTTCAACTCTTAGTGTTCCTGCAAGCCCTCGTATTGCTAAAAAAATGCTTTTGGCACCTTCTTCCCCATATCACCCTGATGATTTTGACAGACTTGGACTCTCAGGAACAAGTCCCAGTAGTTCTTTCTCCCCAGTGGATTTTGACAGGTCATTCTCTGTCCGAAGAAACCTTTCCACCAGTTCCATGGAACTCGATGACCCAGATCTGGAAAGTTACAGACAGACGCCAAATTCTCTGCAAACATCCATGCGAGAGCGGAAGAACAGCATTAGCTCGATTTCAGGAAGGGAAGACCTCATGGACTATCACAGGAGGCAGAGGGAAGAGCGACTTCGGGAGCAGGAGATGGAACGGCTGGTAATTTTTTCTCTTCCTCTTAGTTATCTGTGATATTTAGCATTTGCAAAACACCCATCAGGAAGGTACAGAAAAGAATAAGCTGTTTTGTTTTGAAATTCAAATGTGGCCCGCTCCAGATACCTTGTTTATTATCACAGTCCACGAAGCTAATGCTTACAAAGCATGCTGCTTGGATAGACAGTACTATTCAGCCACCCTGAGAAAACATTGGAACCCATGTAAATTGTGTTCAGTTATCCTGCGGGCTGTGTTAAAATGTTTCCGTACATAAAACCCACAAATTACACTGCAGGACTTTTTGTTTTAGATGATGATACTGTTTTGTGGTAAGTGGGCAAAGAAAAAGAGATTCTGCTATAAACTGATCAGCCTTGTGTGCTGCAGAGTCAGGTATACATTGGTGTGGGCTAAACAGCTGTCAGCACAGTTTTTTCTGCTTAGTTTTCATTTTTTCCTTCCGAGCATGTTCATTAAAACAGAGGCCTCCTTGCTTCTTTCCCTCCCAAGATGGAGAGTAGCAGAGGGGGACAGTTTGTCTCTGTCTCAGTAAGTGTAAAGCAGTGCATACTCCCTCAGATTGGGATTATCTAGGTAGCAAAATGTAATTTATGTATTACTGAAACAACTTGTGGGTAGGAAAGGTAAAAAGGTCTTCAGAACCCACAGAGATGTTTGAAACAGTTTTGTATTGGAACTGTCTCTGGAAGAACACAAAACAGTTCTTCCAAAAGGGTTTTCAAACTTTATGGCTTTCTGACCCTATTAACCTGCATTCATAGTTTATCCTCCGCATGGAAGCAGAGGTCATTGGATGGGCCAGTTGATATTCCTGAGTGTTAAATTTGAGACATTAACTTTGCATTTGTTTGCCTTAATTCACATCTTACGAATTCGAGCAAAATGGCAATAGGATACTCCTAAACCTGTCTAGTTTGCATACAGACAGCAAGTCTGCAGGAAAATTCACTTTCTGGGCAGGCTGGGGGTGAGAAGCGGTGGGGAGGATGGATGCAGGGATACTGGGAATGTGGGCGAAGGGGGTGCCTGTCAACAACCACTAGCAATGACCTGGTGCCTGTACGGAGCCACATTCCCATCTTGAACCGTCTGAGTGAGCAGGTTCAGGCTGAAGAACTGTAACCCAGTGAGATGTCTCTCCCCTCCCCATCTCACCTATGTCTTGATGCGAGTTGGTGAGGAGCCTGTTACGCAGACAGGAGTCTGTCATTTACCCCCCATTCCACTGACACTGTAAGATACACATTGTTGTTTGCAAGATGTGAAAGAGTTAGCCTTTGCCTGCTCAAAGGCTGTAGTGTCGAGGCTCAGGTGTGGGAGTGGGTCACACCTCCCCACTCCATGAGTGTCAGGGCAAGTCCACCCCTGACCTGCTTTGCTCCCCAAAATCTCTGCTGGCTCCCCTTGAAAGCTGCAGGTTCTCTCTCAGGAGCGGGGACTGGGCTCCCCAGGGCAAGAAGGGCCAGCTGTGAGTGAAATGGATGGGTGGCTTAGGACAAAGGTTTTGGGAAACATCACATGAATTATTGTTTCTCCCTCTTCTTGCAGCCTTTGTCGTGCCATTCCTCTGCTCCTTTCAGTAATCTTCTCCCTAGTCCTGGTGTGTTGTGTGTGCAGTGGTGATTGCTTCTTTGCTTCTTATCAGAAGGTTTTGCAGGCAGTCATGCTGTAAAACCTGAGATAATCAGTCATAAAAGCAACGTATTTGTATTTCAAAGAGAACAGCTTTTGTTGTTGTTGCTGTAATTATTATTTGTAGTGAGGGATGAAAGATATTGCGTTGTTTCAGTATTCAGTGATGCTGATAATTGTTCTGGTTTTATGTATGAATGAAATGGCTACGTTCCCACCCTTCAATATTTCCTCTTGCTCAACAATACTTCCTTCAAGTCACAATTTTTCAAAAAGAGAATCTGCTTATTGTTTTTCCAAAGCTTTTGAAAACAAGATGTTTTGTGTGTTGCATATAATTTGAACATGGAGGATTTTCCTTCTGCTTGAGTTCATCTTATACTCAAGATACTGCTCCATACCTGCTTCATTTTCCATTTGCTAGAGGTATCTGTTAGAAGAGTGAAATATCAGGACAGTGCCTCCTTCCAGTGGTTTGAGAGTCTGAAAAATGCTGTAAGGAGGTTTCTAGATCTCTGAGAAGTAGAAAGATACATATTAAAAAATCCACATGTGAGTTCTTTGTATAAGAGGGCCTGTCCTGTTCTGGCGTTATTTTATTTTGTCCTTCTGTGTGGATCCCAGTCCAAAGGATAGTCAAGGATCTGTTCAAACAGAGTCTTGATATATCCATCCAGAGCTTCTAAAGAACAGTTTTGTTTGCCCTTGTGTACTGACATGGGCAAAGGATCCATGTCTGCTCAGGTCTCTCTTTTTTTATGAGGGTGGGGAAGGTGTGAATAAAAAAACCCAACTAAAGAAGCACTCATGGATATCAAAACTGTGTGCTCTGAGCTTTCAGTGCTGTGTAAAGGCACAGGCTGAGTAGCTGGTAGGTAAATGGCAGGGGAAATGTAGTCTCTCTGTGCACAAGTGTTAGGATTTTCCATACTAGGTTTTTGAAGCACAGTAGGGAGAAGAACAGTGTAGGAATACTCAAATAAGTCCATCAGAAAAATAACACCATTTTTTAGAGGACTAGACTGATCTGAGGCCCAAATGAGAAATGGAGACTTTCTTTGCACCAGCATTGCCCCTGTAGCTATTCTAAAATCACAGAATGGCTTGAAAGCCATTCTGTTCTATTTGATAGCTGATATTCACTTCCTGATTTTTTTTGGTAGTAAAATCCATGTACTCATTGCAGTCTGACCTAGTATCTGCCCTTCAGCTCTTCTGTTTACTTTCACTTGTTTACTTTTTCTTTTCCGTATAAATTATTCTCTGAGTTTTACTTGGGTTTAGTTTGCTTTTAAGTGTCAAAGACTCCTCTGGAAGTAGTTTGCATTTAGAGCTGCTGCTGCAGGCTCCATATGAAAACAAATGATCTGCTGTCATTGCCCAGAGAAATAACTGGTGATTAAAAAACAAAAAGTACAAATAGTAATAACATGCAGGTTGTTTTTTTTCTTTAATTATTTAAAAGTCCAAGTTTTAATTTGTTCCTGTGCACCAAATACAAAAGACACATATTTACTTGTGTAGGATTTGGTGTTTTTCCATATCTGTTTCTTCAGATCTTCTGTCTGTGTCTGGGTTCACATAAATTAGCTGAAGACTGGTGCCACTTCTTCTTTGCCAGCCTGTTCCTTTGTGGCTTGAAGAGCAGGGGGGTCTGGCATTCTCATTCCTGCCATCCCTCTGGCACTCCTGCCGGGCCTGATGGGCTGTGGGAGCAGGTGGGGCAGCCAGGGCTGCTCCTGGCGAAGGCAGCAGGGTCACGACCTGCTTCTGCTTCCTCTCCACCCAGCTGACCGGACATCGCATCCTGGCATGAGGATGTTTATACGAGCTGTACACAAGTAGAAGCTGGAGTAGCTATTGCTGACACTATCCCAGGAGCCTTATAAACAAGGGACAAAGTTACTGCTGTGATCTAATAATTGTTCAATGTGATTCAGTTAGCTTTTCTTTTTTTTAAATTGTTATTTAAAGAGGAAATCGCTTTTTTTTTTTTTTCTATCTGAGATGAAAGCCCAGTTGTGGTAGCTGCTGGAACTAAAATGTGCTCTTTTTCTTCGGCCGATGGGGTGGTTGGGAGTGGAACTGCACAGGCAACATAGTTGGGTAGATATTAAGGGCCATCTGTTTTCTTTAATAGCTACTTGTTTAAATATAACTAAAGTTTTCAGTGCTGGTTTTTAGGCAGTACAGTGTTTTTCCTCTAGATGGTGGTAGGTACCTAAAAATTAGATATGCAGTAGGTTTGTGATGCCTTCCATTTCCCAGCTGTCTGTAGGGATCTGTAAACATACATAAACATTGTTAATGAAGTTATACTAGATCCAGTATTTGTACTGGGAGAGGTTTATCAATGCCTGAACGAGCAGTAATAAAATTCAAGGGGCTTATTCCATAATCCACTTCATCACAGTCAGAAGAGCACTGAATTTCATTGGTTTATTCAGAAGTAGAGAATAATACAAAATATCCCTATGCCTGGTTTGCATTGATGCCTTGCAATTTAGTAAGATGTGCTTATGCAAAGGGAAAATGAAATGGAACTATTTTGGAGTTCTTGAGATGGTACTGCTTTAAAATCATGGTTAATAGAGCTTATGTAGATCTTATTATGTAGATCTTATACAGTTTGTATGTAGATCTTATTATGTAGATCTTATACAGTTTGTACATATATATTATGTAGATCTTATACAGTTTGTGGAAAACCTCATATACATGTTTTATAAGTCACTGTGTCTTTCTATAGACCCTTTAAGCATAAAGTACCCAAGCTGTATGTAAAACTGTGATTAGTTCTTAAAGGAGCCCCAGCCAAGTAGATAAAGGCTAGCTTCTTGGTAATTTTTCCCACCACAAGTATTTGACAGTCTCTGTAGTTGTACAGAATAGCTACTTAACATCATTTAGTTTTGTAATCGAACAAGTGCTGTATAATAGGATAAAACCCCCTGCAGAATATAACTAATATTGATGACTCCATAACTTTCCAGGAACATTCAGGTTCAATTGTGTTGTAAAACATTTCTGTGGGGTCTTTAATAAGCCAAAATCTGGATTAAATACACTTAATTTTTATAGCTATATGTATTATGCAGATTAACTATGGTCCAGGAAGAAATCAATTACAGGAGACTTTTCTCATTTACAGAACTTAAGTACTGCTCTGGAACTCTGATCTTCAGGCTCCTGCCCTAATGTGGTTCAAAAAGGAGCATCTGCATAGGTATTATAGGGGACAAAAGGGCTGAACAATGCTGTTCTTTTGGCTGCCAGTGGCATTCCCTCAGGAGCAGAACACAAGCCTCAGGTACAAGAGCTAATTCTGGGAAAATCGTCTGCTCGGCTCCTCCCTGCAGGCTGTCTCCACTCTATGCAACTGCTCTCTCCTGCTTGTAGGAGTCTGTTTCTCCTGTGCCTGCTCTGGGAAGGAAAGGAGGCACACCTGCTCCTCTGCTGTGACCTGGGCCTGTCCACGCTGCTTCTCTGTGCAGGTGTCTCTGCTGTCAGAGCTGCCTCTGAGAGAGGGACATGAAATACTGGTGCTACTTCTGAAAGCTGTGCTGCTGGTGGTGACTTTGGAGCTGAAGCACTAGCTATAGCAACACAAGGAATGGCAATGAGAAAACGAACTAGTCTAGGGTGAGAAACTGCTACAAACTGGAGGGAAGGGAAAGAACACTTGGTGAACTGTTCTCAGTCCCAGTTCAAGTCTATCATTGAAATGAGCTCCTTAGAAATGTAGGAAAGAAAGAGAAAGTTTTCTCCAGTCTCTTGTCCATGAAGTAGTGAATGTACTTGCAAGAAAGAAAGTTTGGGGGTTTTCTGCAGCTCTCTTCCCCAGTCTCTCTGCCTCTTTCCCCACTATCCTTTTTCACTAGCTGCTGTTCCCAGCTTTTGCTGAGAATGTGGTGGTTCATCTGTGTGAGCAACAGTAGGGAACCACTGTTTTTTAGCAGCTGAAAAGTACAACAGCTTCTTCTAGGAAAAGGGAACCTGGCTGGATGGACTAGTCATAATTCATGTTAGTCTTTGTCACAAAGGATAGACTGCATATATATTTTTAATGAAATTTGAGGTTGTCGGGTTCCTAATGGCACTTACCTGAAAAGCTTCCTGTTTGCCGCAGCTGATTAACCAAGGCTTGCCTTGATATCCAGATAGAGCAGCACTCCTACAAATGTGTAAAATAGATGTGATAATGTAGCAGATGAGCAAATCCAGGAATCACCACATGGTTGCTGTAAAAAAAGTGGGATATTTATCTCTGCTATTTTGGAAATTTTTTTACAGTGTACGAGGTCATTGATAATCAAGAGCAGAAGAGGGTTATTACATCTTTATCCCACCCTTGTCCTTCAGCACTTAAATTTGCAGCCAGCCATAGGTGATGTGTAACTTTCTCAAAGCTAGGAGTAGTGAAGCTGCTCAGGCAGAAACTGCATAAGACCTGTTATCCCTTTTTGTAGTGGGGAAGAGAATTACAGAAAATACACAGAGATGTTTAAATCTGTTAGAAAGGACATTTTATGGGGAAACACACTGACCAGCTTCAAGACTTGATTCACTATCCCCCCCTCCCACTGGAGACAATTTTAAATCCATTTCCTGCTTTTGACGTACCTTTTTTTTTTCCCCTCTGCTGTGTTCAGTGTCACAAATAACTTGTGTGGCATCTCTTGCAAAATTATTGACTGGATTTTCCATGTGCTACTTGTTCCGTGTTCTTCATTGCAAGGGTGCTTTCCTAGCTTGCTTCTTCATTGGGAAATTCATTCTGGATGCAGTTACATGCAGGTGTGCTGGAGCTGGAATGAGCTGGCTGAGATGAAGTGATGAGAATAGAGTGTATAAAATAACCACAGAGCTTCCTGTCCATAAGCCTCTCAGCACATGTCAAAATAGAAGTGAGAAATATCAGTATTTCTGTAATGTATCTGAAAGCTCATCAGGAATTTTTTGAAGACTGGTTTTCCTGCAATTTTTAAGTTTTTTCTGAACAACTGTGACTTGACGGGGGAAGAAAAGAATCCCTTTTTTTCCTGACTGCTCGGCAAAGGGCCGGTTTGCAGCCAGAGCCCCTCGCCTAAGTACTTAGGCTGGAATGAGCAGTGGCCCTGCTTTGAAATTTGCCGTTTCCTACTATTGCCCAAGGGATGGAAGCTTGGCGTGGGGTAACCCGATACAGCCTGTTACTGCAGGAGGGGTAGGACCTGGTGTCCTGATGCTCGTGTTTCTTTCCCATCTATAACCATTACTACAGGCCCGATGCCGTCACAGCAGGGAGAACTGCATAATTACCGGCTGTCCCAGCCAGCACTTGCACAGGGCTTTAGGAATTGGGTTGCCTGGCCAGAACACTTAGTAAGAGGGAGGATAGCGGCATTAGAAGGGTAGGGGAAGAGGCTTAGGGTCTGGCAGTGGTTGCCTGGAGGGAACGAGGCTTTGGAGAGTTATAATTATGCCGATCCTTTGGGGTTGAAGGATGTCTGAGAATCTGCTGGACCTATTTCGTGGAAACCAGAAGTTTACGGTTGCTGCCCCGGGCTCCGTTATTTCAGCGGCTCATCTCGTTACAGGAGGATTCGGAGGAAAGCTGCAATGGGAGCCTGGGAATAAGCTACCCAAGGGCAAAATTGCTCTCTCACAGCGTTCTCTTGTTTGGGTAGTGCTTGGAAAAGGGTGGGTTCAGAGAAGTTCTCCAGCTCAGAGGTCTTAATTGCAGGTGATGTGCACGCGTGGTGCGTACAACCAGGTAATAATCTCTCAGTAGTTGTATGAAACTCTGGGCGCGTGTAACCCGTGTTAAATTTCCACACAATGCAGTGGCTTGCTGCAGGGAAAGTTGAGGCAGCGCATTATTGCCTGCCCTGTTTTGCTTGATCCTTGTTATCGCTTGCTGTTGGGCATAGGAAGTGTTGGGGCTGACAGAAGCAGCTGCTGTGCAAATCCTCTTTCCAGTGTAATGCCAGGTAGAGCTGGAAAAGCAAATATGTCTGTGGTGGTTCCTGGGGAGGGAGGTTGAAGCCATTGGATTTTTGGCTTTCTTTTTAAATACTACTGTAGAAGGATTTCCTAGAAAGCAGAAATTAGATCATTAGGGCAGGTATTAATGCCAAGCATGAAACCCTCTCAGTGGTCTTTTTTCCAACAAATTTTTCAATAGATTTATGGTAAACAATTTTTTATTTTTTCTTTAACAAAAGTAACATGAAATTACATAAATTCTTTACCTCTTAAAAATGAAAAGGTATAAAAAAATCCATCTGAAATAGAAGTTATCAGCAGCTGTGCATACAGTAAAATAAAACAAATATAGCTTGCTAACAGTTGATAAAAGCTATCATAGAGATTTAGAAAGCCTTGAAAAATTAAATATATATCACAACTTGAAACATACTGAGTCAAAATGGCACAGCTACTCTGAGTCTCAAGTTTGAAATATTGGTATGAATCCATAGGGAATTTGAGTAAAGCGGTAAATAAAGATTTTCTCTACTTCTGTGCATTTGACAGATGTTGTGTTTTAGATGTGATGCCCTTTTTTCTGTTAATAATCCTGAAACTCTGTTTTTCAAAATGTGGACTAATTCTCTCAAAAGGAGGAATCACAGTTAACAAAATGGAAAATCTGAAAAAGTCAGGAACGGGTGAGTTCATGGAAAATCTATGCATATTTTGCAGCTTGGTAGGAATACAGCGTAAGTGTGAAGCGGAACACAATTAGTGATTTATGCAGTGAGATCACTGGATGTGTGTATATATACAAATAGGGTGTAGACACAAAAGCCTCAATAAAAAATTTAAAAGTACATTTCACAGAAATGAATAGCTAGTTAAATAAGATGTCCTAACACTTCTTTATCTTTCCAATGTAGAAAGTTTCAATGCTCTTAAAACCTTCTTTCACATTAATTTTGATTCTTCATCTTGCACTGTAATTTATTTATTACATTTTATCTCTCAGTGGTAGATGGACTTCATTCTAAAACAAAAAACCAAACCCAAAGCAACAAACAAACAAAACACCCAACAAACAAACAAAAAAAAACCACACACCCAACCCAAACAAAACAAAAAAGCCCAGTAAACTTTTTTTAAATTTCATCTTCACTTTAGCTCACATGTGACACTCAGTGCTATTATCATTTTCTGAACTAGGAACGACAGCGGCTTGAGACAATCCTCAATCTGTGTGCAGAATACTCCAAATCTGACAGCGACCCTGCTGCAGCTACTACAGTCGCTGATGTTCAAAAAATTAACAAAGAACTCGAAAAACTTCAGCTGTCCGATGAGGATTCCGTGTTTGAAGACTCCCAGATGAATCTGGAAACAAGGTTCAGAAGCCACTTGAAATCATCTGCAAGCGACTCGGATTTCTCGGAGCTGAGCAGCCACAGCCGTGGCCCTGCTGCTTACCTGCCCTCTCGGGGGCTGAGGGCTGATGAGCACTTCAGCGAAAGTGCCAAGCTTCCACCTTTTGCTGCTCCCAGCTTCCTGAAGGACGCCACCGAGTCATCCTACCTAAGCATCACACCAAAGGTAATGCTCTGTAGGAGGAGACAGTGTAATCCAGGCTTGAAATCCTCCTCTAGGGGTTGACTGTCCTGCCAGGGGCCACAGTTAGGCTCGCTTAGGTATGAGAATTAATCTCAGAATTCATACAGCCAGCAAATGGTTATTCTGTATCTTGTGGAAGCTGATAGCACTGGAAGCTGGGGTTTTTTTTAGTGGGATGTACTGTTCAGAAAGAGTTTTAAGATCTTCCAAGGGAGAAGGATTTGCTTAAACAGTTATAGCTACTTAAATAAAGAAGGTTTCCAGAACCCTGCTTAGCATCCTGCTGAGATGTAGGAGGGAAGTGATGCTCTGCTGTTTTCTCCCAACCTGAGGCTCTTGTAAGATGAGCATTTTTTCTCACACTCAGATGGGAGGTGAAGAGGTGTTGCCTGAGCCAAATTTACTGTCCTGTCTCCTTTCCTGGGGTTGGACTTGAGCTGCTTGCCAGATCAGCTGTTGTCTCTTGGGGATGATGCAGTGGCAGCAAGCCTCCTGCCACTCCAACCCAGCTGCTGCCTTTAATGAGCTGCACCTCCTTTCCTGTGTGCTTCTCACTGCTGTTTCATTACCAAAAGGAAGTTATCCTTTAATAAAGGAACAGCATTCCTAACCATTTCCTTGCTAGTGCAGCAGCAGCCTCCTCCAGGCTGTCCCAGAGCAGCAGTGTAGCAAATCCCAGTGGCAGGCAGTTAAATAACTGGATTCAAGAGCTGGAATCAGGAGCAAAATGAGACCAAGCAAAGCCATAAAAGTTTTAAGAAGTTCACACCTTCAAAATACTTTGTCTCTTCCATTTACTGTTGTTTACACACTGTATGATCTTCAGCATGGTTATATGCCTCAGGTGAATTGTATTTAGCCCAGGCTATGCTCACAACTTGAGTCAGTAGTGTGTGTGTAGAAGAGGAGAGAGGTGTGATAGAAACACATTTTCACTTCCAAAGGGTGATCTCTCTTGAAATCTGTCTGCTGAGTCTTCTGGTGTGAAATTGTGTTGAACAGAAACATGCTATTACGGCTTGACTTAGTCTTTCCATATTGAAAAGATGGTAGCGCATTTCAGTTACAAGTTGCTGTGGTCTTGCATTTCTTTCCCATTTGTTGCTTTCTTCATGCAAGTCAGAGATCCCATTTTAAATCCTCATTAGGAAGTCGAAATCAAATATGTTATGTCAGCATTATCCGAACAGGAGACTGGACCAAAAGGGGCTTTGCTGCTAGGATTGCTATTGCTAAATCAAGGAATACCATTCATTCATTCATTGTAAAGGGAGTTCTGTTAAGCCCTGAGAAAAGCAGCAGCAAGCAACTGCGTTAATGAAGTGCAGCTCGTTTTAAAATATTGAGCTCAGATTTGTTCAGGATAAAATGCCTGCTCTCAGAGTAGCCATTCGGTAGCTGAACTGAGCCTCTCTTGAACACAAGCTGTGTGGCCCAGAGGTGACTGCAAAGCCCTGCGTGCAGCTCACCTCTCATCCTAGTTGGGGATAAGTTGAGGCAGCAGCCTTCCCAGAAGAAGTGGATTGCAAACCCCTGGGGTCAGGTGAATGTAAAGAATCCATTTCAGACTCAGTACTGTTTGGTCTAGTGTTGGATGGTGTAAGATCACAGGTATTTTCTTCATAATCTTTTGTGATTCTTGACACTGGTGTCTAGTAAGGAAATGGCAATGTAAAGAGGAGCATTAAGGGCACTACTTCCTCAGTGCTACCTGGGGAGATGGAACCAACTTTTGTCCTTATTTTACAGAAGCTGCCCATCTTAATGGCTGGTTACAAAAATGATCTATGCTACCTCCTGGCCTGTATTAAACGAACAGCTGAAATTTACATTAAAAAGCATCTTCATCTGTCTGTGTTATTTTTATAAGGGAAAAATTGGATTTTTACAACCTAAATAGAACAGCATGTAAATCATTCTCAAAAGTTAAGTAATTCCTTCAGAATGAATAGTATTTACTGCTAAGTATAGTATTTACTTCCAATGCCTGGAAGGAAAGTATCATGTTTGTTTCTCTTGTACACCTCCTAAATATAGAAATAGCAATATAGTAGATAGGAAATATATAATGGGTTCAAAACCAGCAGTGCCGTACTTGTCTAAAACGAAAACAATATGAAAGGGGGCAGAAAAGAGCGTTTGTCTCTTTTTTCTAATGACCCTCTTGTGATGTGCAATTGCAGATGCCAGAATGCACCAGTGAAGAGCAGAGAAGGCAGGAGCTTGGTCGACTGGAGGAGGAACGCATAGTAATACTGAATAACTTGGAAGAACTTGAGCAAAAGATCAAAGATTTAAATGACCAGATGGATGAATCCTCAAGAGAGGTATGAAGATGTTTTTGGTTTTCAGTGTCTTGCCTGTTACTTGTGTTTACATAGCATAAGTCTGATGGGTTCAGCAAGTACAAAATGAGGGAACTCGTGGATGTGTGTAGCCTTCATATTCCGTGCATTTTCACCAGAATCACAACCCTGGCAGTCTCCAGTTATGAAGGGTATTTTTCTCCAGCTGGGGGATGCTTATGATGCTTGGATTAGCCTTTCCCAGCTGTAACCATTACACTCTGAAGTGGAATTGGAACAATCTTGCTTGTTTAATGGTCACTCAGTTGATCCAAATACCTTCTGTCACTTGGGAGTTTTATGGTGGTATCTCCTGTGACTGTTTAAAGGGAAGGGAAGTGAGACAACTTCCTTTCAAACCTCCTTGGCTTTACAGTGGCAAGGGTATGTTGACACCCTCTTGACTTCTGGAATCTCACAGTTGCAAACTAAGCTGGCCAGGCATTTGGGTTGTGCCTGGTCCAATTATCAGCAACAGGAAAGAAACAGCTGTTCCAGAATGGTTTCCTATGGAGCCTGGGCACAGAGACAGTATCATAGCAGGAGGAAGCACAGAGAAGAGTTGGAAAACAAAAAGTTTTGGAAAAAAGAATCTTCAAGCTAAAGTTGGTTTGGACTTTATTTTGCAGTATTTTATGTGGCAATTTTACTTTTTCTTAAATTTGTGACCTCTTTTTAACTTTTGTGACAGGAAAACTTAAGGGGTTATTTTTTCCCCTCCCCTTTTAAAAAAATATTTCTCTCTTTCATTCCCCTCCCCCCTGAAAATAATGCATATCAAGATTTCTTCTGAATCTGGACTGCTTCTGAAAGATGTTTTGTGTTCCTAGTTGGATATGGAATGTGCCCTTTTGGATGGGGAACAGAAATCTGAAACAACAGAGCTGCTGAAAGAGAAGGAAATACTGGATCATCTAAACAGAAAAATAGCTGAACTGGAGAGAAATGTTATTGGTGAAAAGACTAAGGTAATTCAGTTATTGTAGCCTTCTGTGTGCTCTGTTCCCCTTGATTTTCAAAATATATTTATATGGTTAATATTAATCGACCTTATTTGATGAAATACTGCCTGTAAGTAAATTTGCTTGATAAACATGGAAGAAAAAAATAATTGTTTCACCATAATAGTTTCACTTAACCATAATTATTTCACATTTCCCTTTAACAGTATTGTTTTCCGAGGTATGATTGACAAGCAGAATATAGTAAGCTAAAGTAAAAAGACCTGACCTACTGTGAAGATACTTTTATTAAAAAAATCAACGTATAGGGTTTGTACTTGGGTTATCTGTTGTTTAAAAGAACAGTATTAACTGAACTGTTCCAGTACCCTCCCTTATATAATTCAGGGGGAAAAAAAGAAATTATTTCCTCAGCAAAGAACAAAATGAAAAGGGTACAATATTTATTTAATATCATATAGAATACATAATATAAGACATCCATCAAGTACGTACTTTTAAAGTAATTATATTGTTTTATTTTGTTTGCTGACTGACAATTTAAGTACTGTAGAATATTCCCTCTGTAATGAAGTCTCAGAAACAAATTATTTTTGATATACAGTCATATACTTAATTGCTCTCAACTACACAAGAAATAGATAGACATATATTTTCAAAATAAGATAGCAGTCTAAGAACATTTTAAGTGCA
>WAAG01054335.1:0-10557 GCA_013390105.1 Tichodroma muraria | reverse complement strand
GACTGCAGTTTTGTGGCTGTGCTTATCAAGCCTGTGTCTGAAAAGGAGAATGGTGTTCCCACATCTCCACTCTGTGGGGACACAGTGCACATCCAGTTTGAGTTTGAACCTCCCTGGACTTCCCTGTCTACACTTTTCCTTGTGATTGTGTACCCCTCACTGACCCTTCAGCTTTCAGTGTTTCCTGTGGTCACATTTTAAGTTTCCTGTGGGGCATATTTCATACTTGCTTTTTAGCAGAAAGATGAGTTTAAAGTGGGCATCAGCAGATAGGGTGTGCAACCAGATCCGCTTCAAAAGGATGCTGCTGGAAGTTTTGGTTGGTAAGTGGTAATAAATAACATGTTCAGAAATTCAAGAGATCTTTTGTCTTTTATATCGACTTTCTGGCAGCCTGAAAGTATGGAAGTTATTGAAAAATCTGGAGGAAATTGAAATTTCCTTGCTGCCACTTGTTAGTGTGTAGGTAGCAGTCAGAAAATTCAAATGACAGGTCTAGTTTAAATTTTCAATTGAAATGAAACATGGAAAGCAGCCTATAAAAAGCACTTTTTGTTTAAAAGGCAAGTTCAGCTCATTTTCAAAAAATGAAAAACATTTTTTTCAGTATGAGCCATGGCACTTGTCAGATCAGCTGCAAAATTTTAGTTGAATTTTCTTTTGTTTTCCTCTTTGTTTTAAACAAAAAAACAAACTCAGCTGTGAGTGTGTACTCTAAATATCAAGCCACAGCTCGGTTAATACTGAAATTATCTTTGTAGGATAACTCACAGGTTTTTTATTTGGTTGGGTTTTTTTGGAATATGTCTGAAAGCATTGCATAAAAGTGAAAGTTGAAAATAGAAGTGGGAGACGGGCTTCTACAAGAGGAGTAAAATATAAAGTGACAGCTGAAGTGTTCTGGAGAACGTAGTGTCAGCCAGCAAAACAGATGGCACTGATCCTGTCAACAAATAAAAGTTCTGGCTGGCTTGAAATGGTAGCATTTTTTAAAGCTTGATTATTGTGTCTGTGTTGTTCAGCCATGCAGATCTGATGCAAGATAGTCAACATGTTGGTTCTGTAGTAATACAGGATCAACCCCCAGCCACAAAAAGGGGGCTCAGGTGGAAGTGATAGGAGGTCCCTTTTGCTGAAATAATTCGAAACTTAGGACAGAGTTAAGGCTTGGGTTTTGACCAGGAGTTTCCACTCTGCTGATGGTACTTTTTGTGTTATGTCTTGCTAAAACAAGTGTCCCGGTGTCCACAGGTTGGTCACAGTTTCTGTTAGTTACCTAAATATTTCATCCCTACTGATACCTGGGGTCTTGGTTTTGGTGGGCTTCAAGGAAATAAGCTATTGGGGTCCCATACCTCGAAGAGTGGTTAGATTTCTGCCAGGGTAAGGGAGTGATATCTGAATACACCAGAAGGTGTTAGCTGTCTGGAGGTGAGAGTTCATTTCACTTGTGGAATGATGGTAGAGCATTAGTGCTGTATATGNTTTCTTCCTCCTTTCTTCCTCCTTTCTTCCTCCTTTCTTCCTCCTTTCTTCCTCCTTTCTTCCTCCTTTCTTCCTCCTTTCTTCCTCCTTTCTTCCTCCTTTCTTCCTCCTTTCTTCCTCCTTTCTTCCTCCTTTCTTCCTCCTTTCTTCCTCCTTTCTTCCTCCTTTCTTCCTCCTTTCTTCCTCCTTTCTTCCTCCTTTCTTCCTCCTTTCTTCCTCCTTTCTTCCTCCTTTCTTCCTCCTTTCTTCCTCCTTTCTTCCTCCTTTCTTCCTCCTTTCTTCCTCCTTTCTTCCTCCTTTCTTCCTCCTTTCTTCCTCCTTTCTTCCTCCTTTCTTCCTCCTTTCTTCCTCCTTTCTTCCTCCTTTCTTCCTCCTTTCTTCCTCCTTTCTTCCTCCTTTCTTCCTCCTTTCTTCCTCCTTTCTTCCTCCTTTCTTCCTCCTTTCTTCCTCCTTTCTTCCTCCTTTCTTCCTCCTTTCTTCCTCCTTTCTTCCTCCTTTCTTCCTCCTTTCTTCCTCCTTTCTTCCTCCTTTCTTCCTCCTTTCTTCCTCCTTTCTTCCTCCTTTCTTCCTCCTTTCTTCCTCCTTTCTTCCTCCTTTCTTCCTCCTTTCTTCCTCCTTTCTTCCTCCTTTCTTCCTCCTTTCTTCCTCCTTTCTTCCTCCTTTCTTCCTCCTTTCTTCCTCCTTTCTTCCTCCTTTCTTCCTCCTTTCTTCCTCCTTTCTTCCTCCTTTCTTCCTCCTTTCTTCCTCCTTTCTTCCTCCTTTCTTCCTCCTTTCTTCCTCCTTTCTTCCTCCTTTCTTCCTCCTTTCTTTTTCTCTACAGAAAAAGATAATGACCTGCATATGTGAGTATCAGCTATTTAAACTATTAATCACAAGTTCCATTTATGCAGAGAGAGCCCTGATAAGTCCACACTAAACAATTTGACAGGTACAGCTTGAAGCTCTCTGTGAAAGAGCTTAGTTACAGATCTTGACAAAATTACTTTGAGCAGAACCTGCTCTAGAGAGAGCTGAGCTGGGCAGTAGCCGAAATGAGCAAGCAGGTGAAGCTTTTCCCTCTTCCCTTCTCCCTGCCACCAGGGCCCAGCTCCCTGTAATTACCACGGCAGTACTGTCAGTGTACAATAATGATGCTGTTGTTTCCAGCAGAACAGCACCTCAGGTCCAGGGTGCTGTTTGCATTTACGACTTTCTTCTGATGAACCTTTGCTTGTGAGACTTAGATCAGGATTGCCGTTTGTCTGTAAGGAAATTGGAGAAAATTTGTATTTGCCTGATTGGATGTCATTCAGCTCTGCAATGTACTTTGTTTTTGCACAGTGCCTCTATAATCTGTGCCATTTTAAAACATGCAGTCCAGCACATGTGGAGAAGGATGGTTAATGATTCCCTACACCCCATGTCTCCAAGTAAAGCATGAGGCTGAAAGTAACAGCATAGCCAGGGAAAGAAAAAATAAATCAGTAAGCATGAATAAACAAGAATAACTGAAAGTTAGCAATGAATTCAGCACATATGCTATGGGAGGTAACCACAGCTAAATGGGAGTTTTGGGAGACCATTTCAAAACAAGTATTTATGCAAAAGTTGAGACTCTTAAAAAAGAGAGAGATTATTCCTTTTCTTCTAGACAACCTTTGCCTTATGTCATGGAGAAATATGTACTCTGGAACTCCTTTACAGCTCAGGTTTCCTGTCCCTCTTCAAGAGCAGAAATCAGGAGCAGCTGGCAGGGGATAACGCATCTTTTTTGGAATATGTTTAATTTTGTCCACATGCTTTTGTGGAAATATTTTTTCAGTCAATATTATTAATAGAATATCCCAGACATGCCAAAATATTTGAAGCTCAGCCTGTGCTGAATTTGTACTGCAAAGACTTGCAAGGATAGAGTCAAGGAAAGAGCAGCTGTCTGATGAGCCATCAGCAATCAAAGTTCAATATACTGCTTGCCTCTCTCCTCAGTCCTTTCTCTTCTGGAGCAAAATTCCTGCTGCTGGATTTTATCCTCATGAATCTGACAAATTTATGTCTTGTAGCATAGTTTCTTAAATATTTACTGGTCAGATTCAAGTTCATCAAGTTTAGAAGGATGAGCTTCTATGTCCATAACATTATCTACCTCCTTAAGACACAATACACGAGATTAAATGGAATTTAATTTCCATTTAGATTTAGAGGAATACTTGTATCTGCTGGATATATACACATAAAGATACCCTGTAGAGATATAATGACCACAAAGATGATTACAAAGACTCCAGGAGAAAATCCTGAATTCACGAGCTTTCTTTTTAAAACATTCATGAGAGAAGTATCAGAATGGGTTATACCCCTAATGGGAATCCTCTTACTGACATCTAGATGTTGAAGACTATAAGGATTTTAATTTTCTGACTTGAATGTTTTTTTTCTTGTGGTTTGGATGATTGTTTCTTCATTTACACTCCTGAAGGAACAGTGCTTTAGAATCATGGGCTTTCTTTTGCCCCCTTATCTCATCATTAGGACAGGACATTGCAATGGTCAGAGAATGAGCTTAGAAATTTAAAAAGACTTGAGTTGTCTTAGGAGCAGGTTAATGTGTCCACCTATTGGGATTTTTTTAGTTGAAACAGAGAGGTTGCTTACTCTGATTTAAAATGCTTTTTAACAGTAGATCAATACATGCATTGGAAACAAAACTGTTGAGATCTCTGGTATAGATGCCATCACTGAATACAAACTGTTGTATAATAAATGAGTTGCCACTCACACAGATAAAGAACTATTATGAACAACTATGCTCCTTTAATGTGCCTGATGTACTTTTTATTTTCTCCTCTTAATAGTTTTTGTCATGAAACTGACAGGGATTTAGTAACAAAGAATTAAATTGTGGCAAGTTTAATGCATCTGTCCTTAAAGAGATGGAGTAATGCAAGAAAGATATACAGAAAATACAGAAAAGGAGCATGTACAGTTGGCACAGGAGACTGTTTTATTTCAGTGGGATTTTCTGGTCAGTTATATGCAGTTACATTTCTCAGAAACCTATGAGAGTCGAGAGACTAGCTGATTCCATACTAAGAGGGAATGAACGTGCATGTCTGAAGTTTAGTGTGGGTTATGATAATGTTGCTACCTTAAAACATGAGGATTTATTGGTGAGTTGGATTGAGGAAGATCCTGGAATACTTCAGACTAGATCATGGAAAGTATTAGAAGTGAATCACTCAGTTTGTTGGGGTTTTTTTCTTTCATTTGCCTTGTAGGCTTATTTACAATTTCTCTCTGAAACTAACCACATACCTTGGGTTTTGGAGGGTTTTTTTGTTTGTTTTTTTGGGGGTTTTTTTTGGTTGGTTTTTTTTTGTTTGGGGAGTTTTAGGGGGGGAGGGAGTTGTGTTATTTTGGAGGACAGGAAGATTTGTAACATTGGTGAGTGAGCCCAAATTATCTAGCCGTCCAATTCATTTCATAGTCAGCTGGTAAAATGATAGGGTTTTTACTTGTTTAGGGTTTTGTTTTTTTTTAGGGTCCAGTTTTTATCTGAGTTTTTGAGAAGTTTTCTCTATTTCATCCAATTTACTTTAATTTCTTCAGGATTTGTATGAGTTTATGCAGGAAGGTTGGTTCAGAGGGCACATGTCCATGCAGCCACATGTTGCTCTACAATTTTAGCCAGCCTGCCTGCAGCAGCAGACTGGGATGAAAGGCAAATTGAAAAGCAGCAGATCTATGCAGAAAGGGTGTGGAAAACCACCAAGGCTTAAAGTAGCAGTACTGATCAGGCTTAGGGCATCTTTAACCCCTGGAGACGGCACTGAGGCAGTTTCTTCGTCTTCCTGTTGTTCCCATTTCTGTAGGTGCTGTGATTGCTTTTAATACCATCCTTTTCTCTCATCTCTGTCAATGATCATCTGTGAGATGTGTTGTGTATATACAGTCCTTTTATTTTTTGCTCTTTCTTTGCCCTAAAATCAGCTCTACCAGATCTAAATTGATTACAGATCTACAGATAAATCAGATCTACAGATCTACCAGATTGATTTCCTTTTCTGACCCATATTGATCACTTACGATCAGTGTTCATACCACGTGTTCTCTGCTGACATCCCATCTCTATCTTTGGGGACACATCAATTCTTTCTACTGCTATCCTTCACAATTCCCAGAAGTCCTCCAGGACTGATCCAAGCATTGCCCCAGCCTCATCAAACCGGAAGTCAGTCTTGCTTTGTATTCGGGCTGACCCCAAGTTCATTCATAACACGAAGGGGCAGACCATAGGCCGAGCTGGGCAGTAGGCTAAGACCAGACAATGCTCGTGTTTTCTCTGGAAACAGGATGTTAAGAATTCAGCCAGACTGAAGCTGATTTGCCTCAGGCATCCACACAGGGGCTGTCTGCAGAGAAGTATTAACCAAGTGCCAGCTCCTGCAGTTAAATGAGGATGAGCAGCGGGAGCATGGGTTCTGTTCCCAGCCGTACTGCCGGCTGCTCTGGAGCAAACAGATGTGGAGTCAGCCACAGACCTGCCTCGGCTGCATCTTGCGCATGGCTTGCAAAGTCATGAGTCTTACCCTTCTAGAAGAACTTGCCTTGATTTACTTGCAGAAAACACTGTGTGAAGAATTTCTCACGTCTCTTTTCTCATTCTCATTCAAGTTAGTTACTTTTTGTGAATTAAATGGACTTCACCAATGCACAGCCTAAGACGTCAGTGAACTTAACTCCACAGCTGCAAAACATGTAATGCCTCTCATTGCTGAAAGTGGTATTTCCTGTTAAGACTGCACATTTCGAAGGGAGCCAGTTTGGTGGGAAGTTGGCACTTCCTATGCTATAAATAGACCAGATGAGTATCACTTTCAATCTCAAAGGAGTACATTTCTAATTTCTTGAGGCATGTAACAGTATCTCTGGCAGGATTCTCAGGGAGTTTTATCCTTGCTGATGATGTCTCCACACACTCAAGGTTTGACTTGCTTATTGATGAATAAGCATGCTTGTAGCAGTGCATAGACATTTAGAGAGCTATTTATAGCTTCAGAGGCGCTGCGGCTAAGGTCGGAGGAGTCCTTGCTGCTTTGGATGGCTGGGTGGGCAGAAAAGGCAAGAAAGAAACAAGGTGTCAGACTCTGGGCTGAATGTTAAATGGACAGCAGAGTTTGTGAGGAGGAGAGCTACCAATTTATTCATAGCTTTCCTTCCATGTTGGAAGTAAGGATGATTCAGCAAACGGGGCTTCTTGGGAACAGCAGTCTAGAGGTGACCTTGCAGGAGTTGCATGCTTCTCCCTCATTGTCCAGCTCCCTCGTGACACGTCTTCTGTATTTCTGATGCCTGCTGCTGCTGCTGTTGTAAGACAGATGCTAGTACAGGAAGTTCAGGTTATAGAATATGCTGGCTCAGTTGCTCATTTTCACAAGCTTAATAAAATGTATTTGTGTTCAGCATATTGTTCATCTGAATGTATGAACTGAGAAGCTGCATGTGTAAATTAATATAATGGAGCTGGGACTCTGGTTGACATTGGACTTGAATAAAAATTCTTCCTGTTGTTTTTACATACTGGGAAAACTGAATTCCAGCCCCTGGTCCCACACAGATTTAGGGATAAAATCATAAAGAAAGCAGGCAGCTAATACATGTTTATTACTATTCCTCTGCCATGCATAAGGGTTTGAGAAACTTGTCAGGCATAGCAAAGAGGAAGTTTTCCCACATCTTGAAATGGCATGTACTGCATACTGAAAGGCATTCCTTCTCTATGGCAAAGGGTGAGGCACTGTCTGATCATACAGCACCTGCTACACCACACATTTGATTTCAAAATTAAATAATATTTGGGACTGGAAAGAGTGGAAATGAGTAAATGCTGTGACAGAATTCAATTGTTCCTAGAGTAGTCAGAATACTGCTAATTTTTGAGTATTAAGGAGAGCTAGAGACCATCTGGAAGGAGATGCATTACCACAGAACAGTAAGTAGGAAAAGAGAGCTGTACAGGTGTCATGCTAGAAGATAGCAGAGAGCCTGGCTTCAGGGACTTACTTGACTATTTATGTCTGGTATATCAGGCATAAATTGGTTTTTTCCAGTTATTAATTGCTAAACTGACAGAAATTCATCTACCGTGTTGGCCAGTGTAGATGTAAGTGAAAAACATTAAAAAAATGCTCTGTGCTCTGATTTATCGGTTCCCAAACTTTGGACCACAGATAAATAACAGTCTACAGGCAAGCTTTAAGTGATGCGCAGCCAGTCTGTGGAGCAGTGTTGTGCAGTAAATCATGTAGTATTTATTACAAAGATTAAAAGCCAAAGGCTTTGGATGGTGAGAAGCAGTGTGCTGAGTACTGCTGCTTGAGTGGAACAAAAGGAAAGCTGAACTAGTTGAAGGAGACCAGGGAAGCTGTCCCCTGTGATCCCCATGAACAGGTTACAGTTCCTATATCCTGAAGCAAGTTTGCTGGATCACTTGGTGTTTCTGCTGCAACAGGAGTTCCTGGCCCAGAGCTATTTCTTTATAATGCTCTGTCTCATTCTGGCTTTTCACTGCTTGCTAAGTGTACTTGTCTGTAGAGAGCCACACATTTTCACAGGCGTGAAATTCATTCTCCTGGGAAGGTCCATTTCTCCCTCACTGCCAAACTGCAGTCATTTTCCATCCGCTTTGCTTTCTAAAAGCTGCTCTTTATCTCTCAGCTTCATCAGTTACCTCACTAATGTGGCAACAGTTCCCTTATTTATTTTTTTTTTTTTTACATTAAGTGAGACAAGTGTTTGGGCAGGGGGCTTTAACAGCATCATCCAGGCACAGGTCCAAAGCACAGTGATGAGGGAGAGAATTAATCAACACACTAAAAGGATGAATGGTTTTTTTTGATCCTTTTGCATCCCACCATTGCATTTCAACTAATGAGGTTTCTATCTTCGACCTGCATGCTTCAACTGTTCAGTAAGGTTTTGCCACACACTGTCATAATCACTAACAACTGCTTGGGTTTGAAGGTAATTGTCTTTATTTTCTGGTTCATGCTTCAGGAAAAATTAAAACTTGATGCTGAGAGGGAAAAACTAGAGAGGCTTCAGGAGCTTTACTCCGAGCAGAAGACGCAGCTTGATAATTGCCCTGAGTCCATGAGGGAACAGTTACAGCAGCAGCTGAAGAGGGTCAGTAGCAAGTTTCAAGATTGCGCTGATTTTTAATTTTCTTTTTTTTCGTAGTTAAGTGTAACATTTTCAAGTATCCAGTGTCTGAACATATTTGCAACTTAGGATTGTAATAGTCATGAGGGTTATGGTGGTGTTTTTTGTTTTGGTTTTTTTTTTTTTTTGTGGAATGCTTGTAATAGATTATTTGCACAATGGTAAACAAGTAACGTGCAAATGTGTGGATTAGAAATCATTTGGTGTTGAATGTTTCTAAAACTTTGGGTCACTTGCCTGTAATTGGCGCTTTAGTCCTGCTGGGTGATGTGGAAGCTGTTGTGATGTTTAGATGGATGGTGGAACATCATTCTTTACCTGTGTAAGCAAAGACAGGAATTGGCCAGTAAATTGCCATCTCGATGAAGCCATGGATAACTTCATTTTTTCAATATATGACTTAGCTCTTAGCCTGAACTGTACTTCAAAATATTAATTGAAAATTTTAAAATTTTAAAGTTGAAATAGTAAGTAAAAATTTTATCACTTACTAAAATAGCTTTATTTTGTTCTGTATTTTCAACACACCGGTATAATTTTTTCATAAAGTCTAATTGCAGCTTGGTTTTAGTTTGTATTATTTGTAAGCAAAAAAACTACAATATTGTCAGTGAAAGCACCCTTAGTCTCTGTGGAAAAATCTTAGTATTCATTAGCCTTAAGTGGGTTATGCAGCACATATAGTTAGCTTTAGTGGGTGAAGGAAATAATTTTAAAAGCATCAGTGTGGGAAGCTCAAGGGCCATCTAAAAGTTAAATCTTTTTTTCTGTTTTGGATGCTTATATCAGGAATAAAGGCTGTAATGGCAGAAATGAAAAAAAAGGCTTTTCTCCTTTGTAGGAAATACTCTTTAGATGTTGTTTTATTTGCAGTCTATTTTGCTTTTTCAAAGAGCAAAAAATAAAAAAGTCCAGCTTTGGGCTTTTTTACAATGTTAAATTTTCAGTTGCTACAGAAAAAGTGTGCTGTTTTTGAGACACTTAAAGATTTTTGTATGTTACCTTAAAAAAAAAAAGGGGGAGTATTATGTAATGTTTCATACATATTAAGAGGAAAGGAAGCTTTTCCTCTGCAGTCACATGCTTGAAAGTATTAATTCATGAGATGCTGCAGTCCTGTTGCTGTGGGATGGTAGTAAATCTCTTTTCACTATTGACCACCAAGAGGCTTCTAGAAATCCTTCTGGTTAATTTTGTATATTTTTTTTATAATTTTTTTGTTCCTTGCAAGTTGTCTTAATAACGATTTTGGATTTGAAAGTGGGACAAAACTTGAAATGTGGGGGTGTAGTTAAGTGTCCAGATTGTTCTACTGCATATTATTCCAGGCCCGTTGTGAGAGTTTGCGGTGGCTGTTGAGGTCAATGTAGTAGAAGTTATCACTGGATTCGTGCCCAGTAGCTCTCAAACTGATCTCAAGTGTGAGAGCAGTCATTAAGCGATTCTAAGTATTGCACCCAAAATAGAGGAAATATCTTCCCCAAAAATAACTGGGGTTCCCAACAAAAGAAAGACATGGACCTGTTGGAGAGAGTTCAGAGGAGGCCACAAAGATGACCAGAGGGCTGGAGGACTACTCTTGGAGGAATGGCTGAGAGAGCTGTGTTCAGCGTGGGAAAGAGAAGGCTCCAGGGAGCCCTGACAGCACCTTCCAGTACCTGGAGGGGTCTTCTAGGAAGTTGGAGAGGCACCTTTTAAAGAGCAGGTAGTGATAACCCAAGGGGTTTAAACTGAAAGAGGGGAGGTTCACATTAGATACTAGGAACAAATTTTTTACTCAGAGGTCAGTAAGGCACTGGAATAGGTGGCCCTAAAAAACTTGTAGACTACTTATCTTATTTTATTATCTTACTAAGATAATAAATAATCTTATTA
>WAAG01054333.1:41810-85560 GCA_013390105.1 Tichodroma muraria | reverse complement strand
TTTTTGTTTTGTTTTGTTTTGTTTTTTTCCGGGGCGGGTTTTTTGGAATATAAAAGTCCATATTAAAATCTTTGATACCTAATTTGCTGTCGAGGTCGGTGCTGGCCGAGGGTGTCCGTGCTGCCCTACAGCCTCCTCCTGCTCAATCCCACACGGGGAAAACGGGGCATAAAGGGTCGCTTTATTTTCTTTTCAACCTCCTCGGAATCAAAGTCCCGTCACAATTTGGCTTCTCGCTCCTCCGAGAGCAAAGTGGCGCTAGAAAAAATGCACTTTACACGCATCCTCTGCCAGGATTTCTTTTGTTTTGTTTGTTGTTTGTTCTGTTTTTTCTATTTTTCTCTTTAAAAAAAAAAAAAAAAAGAGGGAAAAAAAACAACAACAACAACAACAACAAAAAAAAAAACACAAAAAAAAAAAAAAAAAAGACAAGAAAAAGGTCAAGAAAACCTTTCGTTTCCAAAGCTGGGAGACTCAAATGCCACCTGATTGCATCTCCGGAGAGGCGTAAAAAAAAAAACCCAAAAAAAACCCAATGAAGTCGCGCGTAAGAGACGAGGAGGATCCGGCAGGGTCCCGCTGCTGCTCCGTCACTGATCCAGGGTCACCACCTCCACCGCCTGCCCGTCCATGGTGACGGCAGTGTCCGCTATCCTCGTGGTCACCGGCGCCATCGCCACCTGCACGGGGCCGTTGCCTTGGGCCAGGCTGGTCACCACGGTCTGGTACATGCTCACCGGGATCTGCACGAGCCCTGCGGGACAGGAGGGACAGCGGTGGCGCCGGCCCGAGGTCCCCCCGCGGGCCCGGGGCCGCGCCTGCGCTGCTCGGGGGGTGGTTCTTTGGGTGGTTGGAGTTCTGCCGCCTGCAGGAGGGTCCTCAGCTCTATAAAGGTGTGGAACAGAGGAGGCCCCGGAGCTGCTCCCAGGGCTGGAGCCCCTCTGCTCTGGAGACAGGCTGGGAGAGCTGGGGATGTTCACCTGGAGAGGAGGAGGCTCCAGGGAGAGCTTCCAGCACATTCCAGGGCCTAAAGGGGCTCCAGGAGAGCGGGAGAGGGACTGGGGACAAGGCCTGCAGGGACAGGACACAGGGAATGGCTTCCCACTGCCAGAGGACAGGGATGGGTGGGATCTGGGGAAGGAATTCCTGGCTGCGAGGGTGGGGAAGGGCTGGAATGGAATTCCCAGAGCAGCTGTGGCTGCCCCTGGATCCCTGGAAGTGTCCAAGGCCAGGCTGGACAGGGTTTGGAGCAGCCTGGGACAGTGTGAGGTGTCCCTGCCCGTGGCCTGGGTTGGAACTGAACGATCTTTAATTTAAAGTCCCTTCCCACCCAAACCATTCCAAGATTCTTTCCATGGAGCAATCAGGAAGGACAGTGGCCCCCACCCAGCTGGGTCCATGCTGGACGAATGATCTGTGCCTCCACAAAGCCAGTGGGATGGATGGAAGTGGGGATGGGATGGGTTGAGATGGGTGGCAGCACCTCGGGGCCTCCTCCCCGGGGCTGTGCGGCTGCAGGGAGGGAATAAGGATGAGGAGGAAAGAAATAACATCATTTTTGGAGGAGGAACCCAACCCAGCCATGTTTTGGGATGGTACCTGCTCAGCCAAACCCATCCAGCCGAGTTTTCCTGGAGGCAGGGATTGCTGCCACCCACCCCGCAGCCCATCAGGGATCTCCCAGTGACGAGGAACAAACTCCCCACGTGCATTTTCCACTTGATATGCCCAGAACCGGGAACCGTGGGGCTGAGGAAGGGATAAATTCTGCTTCTCCCATGCCCTGAAACTCTGCAGGTCACTCCAACACCTCGCCATGAGAGGATCCCATTGCTGTGCATCCACGAACCCCATTACAACCCCTCTCCAACACAATTCCCTTCCTCCTGCTCCCTCTCCAGCCCAGCCAGGTCCTTCTCCCCTCACAGGGAAAGAGCAGCGTGGGACCAACAAGGCCTGGCCAAGCCAAACTTGCTCCTGGCAGTGGCCCCAGGCTCTCACACGTGTGTATGTGACATATAAAAGAGAGAAAGGAAAGCAATCCCCCTTTCTCAGCCCTTCCCCAATCATGGATGGGTCCAGCAAAGTAGAAACAGCTTTTCCCAAGTCTGGCCCAGCCACAGGAACGGATCAGATGCCTGCAGGCTGAGGACGGAGCTGGCAAAGCTTCGGGCTGGGAGGAAAACACCGCAGTGCCAAAGGTCCCGGTGAGCCAGGAAACACCAGCCAAGGTGAGAACAAAACAACGCGGCCCCTGAGGGTCACCGTGCTGTGAACGGTGGGAAGAGGTGGAGAAAATAGCAAGGAGCACTCGACAGAGCTGGGCAGGGGAGGGGAATGGCAAATCCTGCAGGCTGGCAGGAGAAACTCCATCGTTCTACTCCGGTATTATCCCTGTGCCCACCTCCACCTCTGGCTTGGCCAAGCGAGGTAATTCAGACAGTTCAGAAACCACCCACACCTCTGCTGGGGAAAAAAAACAACGGTTCTTCAGGTCAACAAATCCTTCCAGCAGCAGCATGGGATGGATGGATGGATGGATGGATGGATGGATGGATGGATGGATGGATGGTGTAAGGATGGATGGATGATGGATGGATGGATGGGTGGAAGGATGGATGGATGATGGATGGATGGATGAGGGATGGAAGGATGAATGGATGGATGGATGGATGGACGATGGATGGATGGATGGATGGATGAGGGATGGATGAGGGATGGATGAGGGATGGATGATGGATGGAGGGATGGATGGATGGATGAGGGATGGATGGATGGATGGATGGATGATGGATGGATGAGGGATGGATGATGGATGGATGGATGGACGGATGGATGATGGATGGATGATGGATGGATGATGGATGGATGGACGATGGATGGATTGATGGATGGATGGATGGATGGATGGATGGATGATGGATGGATGGATGGATGGATGGATGGATGATGGATGGATGGATGATGGATGGATGGATGGATGGATGGATGGATGGATGGATGGATGGATGATGGATGGATGGATGGATGGCCAGCCTTGCCACCACACCAGGTTCCCGAGTGAGGCTTTCCCGAAAAAGCAGTGCAATCCCTTTGGGTAGAGGAGCAGGGAGCAGAGCTCTGCCCCACCGAGGGCACTCATTTGATAATGGAGGCGGCTCCGTGTCCTCAGATAACTCTCTGTGCAGACAGGAAAGCTTAGGAGTTGATCGTGCTGGCCAGGTGGGTGACCCCGGCGCTCCTCCAGCATCCCTCCCCTCGGGGTCCCAACGCGCTCCGCGGGCTGGGAAGTTTCCTGATCCCCCAGCCCGAGGGGCCGTGGCCACACTCCCCAAGCCCAGCCAAGGATTCCCTGGCTGGTTGTTCTGCACGGGCTGCCACGAATGGCACAGAGTCAGGAGGAGGTTCCCGGCTCCCAGGGCACTTTCTGGTCAGTGGGAATTCCAGGCGACAGGACAAATGAGAAAAGAGAGCTCAGGCTCAGCCCTGCTGCAGAAAATCTCCGAGCAGACCCCTCGGGAGAACGCAGCACATCCCAGTTGAAGCAAGAGCTGGAGCTCTGGCCTGGGATGCACCTCAAATCCCCGCTCCAGACCAACAAGCCACCTAAGCCCTTTGGGTTACCGGGGTTGTTAACCCAGAGGAGATCAAACGACACATGGACAACGCAAGGAGCAGAGCCACCACCGCCCCCGCGGGCCACAGACCACGCGACGCTCAAGCCACGGTCCCTCCGCGCCGTCCAGACGTGCCAAACCCGGGCGCTGGTGAGCCCTGAGCACCCAACGGGGCTATTTGGGAAGGGTGAGTAAATTCAGACGAGGCTCGGCCGAGCCCGGCCGCCTCTGGGAGCGCGGGGAAGCGTCCGTGAGAGACGGCGCCGCGCAGAGCCCGTCCCGCGTGGGATTAAGGCAAATCGCCTCAGCGGATGACGTGGCGGCCCTTCCTGCCAGGGGTGGTAACAAACCGAAGGAGGAGAGGGCTGGAAAGTCTGCTGTGCATTAGAGCAGAGCTGATCGCCCTTGGGAGAGAGACGATTAAAACCACTGAGATGCTGTAATCGGGTCTGGGATTGGCCCCGCGCTGCATCTGCTCAGACCTGCACCCTGATTAGCCCTAATCTAGATGGCATATGTTAATCTAAAGCATGGATTTCAGACCCTTTCAATTGTATTAAAAACAGGAAATCCATTAGACAAAAAGAAAAAAAAAAAAAATAAAATAAAACAACCCCAAGCCAACTTCTCGAGTCTTCGGAAAATACATTTCTGCAAAGCAAGCGGAGCGGGGCTGGGGAGCGCTGTGAGGAGCGGGGCAGGCGGGGAAACGGGGTCCCAGTGGAATTGGTGGCTGCTCAGATCAGCTCCTGCCTAGGAGGGACAGCAGCAGAGGCGATGGAAGAGGAAATCTCACCTGGGACGGAGCATAAGAACACCTGTTTTGATCCTACATTGCAGGTGACTCCATTAAACCACCCCAATGGGCTTTAGGAGAGAAGGCTGGGTGGGTGGGATGATTCAGAGCCCAGGGAATTGGGGACAAGGATCAGAAACACCCTGGACATCCGGGATTGTTTCGGTCATCGGTGCCAGTTTCTGCCTTGCTTTAACACCTGCTCTCCCTTGAGATCAAAGACAGAGTAGCATGGACAAGGCTTTAGCCTCAGCTCCATTGCCAGTCCTGCAGGATATGGAATGTTCCCTGCTCAGGGACACGAGGCATCCTGTCTTCTTCCTGGTACCTCAGGCTGAGTCCATCCTTATCTCCCATCCAGTGTAAAGAGGCTCAGGCCATGGAATCATGGAATGGTTTGGGTGGGAAGGGGGCTTAAACATCTCCCAGTTCCAACCACCTGCTACGAGCAGGGACACCTTCCCCTGTCCCAGGCTGCTCCAAGCCCCAGTGTCCAGCCTGGCCTTGGACATTCCAGGGATCCAGAGACAGCCACAGCTGCTCTGGGCACCCTGTGCCAGCCCCTCCCCACCCTCCCAGCCAGGAATTCCTTCCCCAGATCCCATCCATCCCTGCCCCCTGGCAGTGGAAGCCATTCCCTGTGTCCTGTCCCTGCAGGCCTTTTCCCCAGTCCCTCTGCAGCTTTCCTGGAACCCCTTTAGGCCCTGCAAGGAGCTCTGAGGTCTCACTGGATCCTTCTCTTCTCCACCTGGACCTGGATCACTCCTGGGGGAGCCAGGAGCTCCAAGTCCTTCTGCTGTTGGGGTCCCCAGAGCCGGATACAGCTCTGCAGGTGGGGTCCCTCTGCAGCACGGACTCAGTGAGGTGGACAGTCCCCTCCCCTGACCTGCTGCCCACGCTGTGGACATGAAAATGTCTCACAATTGGTTTTTATTAGACGTTTCCTTTGACTGGGAACTCGGTTTGTGAAGATTTAAGAAAAAAAATATCCTCTTGACCACCTCCCTTCTTGGGGGACTGACTGGAGAGGCCTACAAGAGGTGGAGGAGGGGGACAGTCAGTGGGCACAAGGGTGTATTTTCAGGGAGATAAAGCAGCTCTCTAATGGGTTCCAGCCAGAGCAGCTGAAATGAGAGCTCTCAAAGTCAGGTGTTACCCTGACAAATCCTGAACTGCCAAACCAAACGTGTCCCTTAAGGCACGAGGTGCTGACGTGACACCACGGAGGGGATTTCACCCGGAGCCAGCCTCAGAAATAAAGCATTTCAGGAATCCCAGCACACTCAGCAGTCACAGAGGAGCAGAAGACATCTCTCAACACGGGCACTTGGTTTAAGATAGGATGAACTGAAAGCTCAGCCCCCCTCCCACCTCTCACCACCTCAGCTGCAAGAGCATCAATGATTAACTCTAATTGGAATCTTTTAGGATGATAATTGGAAGGATTTTTCCAGAAATGGCTCAGTGCCCCATCCCTGGAGGTGTCCAAGGCCAGGTTGGACGGGGCTTGAGGCAAACTGGGATAGTGGAAGGTGTAGCTGGAACAGGATGATCTTTGGTCCTTTCCAACCCAAGCTGGCATGGATTCTGCGATATTGCCAAACCACAAAAGCCCCATGCAGTGATTTAAGCTCTGAGAACTTTCCAGGCTCGCAAGTCACAGCTCTTCCCTATAGAATCTCTGTGTCAGTCAGGTCAAAACATGAAGGGTTTTCCACCAAATTATCTGCAAAAAGCTGTGGTCCTCATTCAAGTTCCTCCATCATCTGTCTTTCCAGGAGCTACTCTGCTCAAAACCCCAATAAAAAACAATTTAACGAGGCACCATTCAAGTTTGATATCAAACTTGAATCAATTAAGCTACATCATAGCCCTGCCTTTTCCTTAGAAGAGAAGATAAATGCAGGAGATGAGATCCAACATTCCCATCCACAGCCGCATGGGACGCAGCCCGGGAGCCACTGCCTCCTTCCCTGCATCCACCACCCCTCCATGGTCACATCTCATCTCCCAGACTGTCCCTGGGGGTCACCTGCCTGCTTAACATTGTCAGTGACTCGTTCTTTCCTGAGCTTTCAAGGAATGCCTGGACGTGGCACTCAGGGCTCTGGCCTGGGGGACAAAGTGGGGATGGGGCGCAGATTGACCGATGACCTCGGAGATCTTCTCCAGCCTAACTGACCCAGTGTGGGATTCTTTGGTTCCTCTGGATCTGTTGCAAGGAGTTCTCCTTCTCTGCTCATTCAGGGCACCAGGAGTTGCTGTCCCAGTGACCCATAAAGCCACTGGTTGTTCTGGGGCCTCTCGCCCGACTCCATCGGAACGGGGCTGGTCAGGAAGCATCACCACCTTCACACGGCTCCTTCTTCCTCCCACTCACTCAGCTTCAGCAGGATGCTGGTATTTTGCAACAAGGTGTTGTTTTAAATAAAATCCAAACATCCAGACTTGAGGTTCATCTCCAGATCTCTTCCTTCCCTAGCTGGGAGCACCAGCTTCTTTGGGACGTTCCTGTTTTCTTCCTCCCTGTGAGGAGGGGAGGGCCACGGCCTAGCCAAGACCTGCAACATCTTTGGCTTAATCTCCCTTATTTCTTCCAAATCTTTTTTGGGGGAACTTTGAGTTTTTGGGGTTGGTTTTGGATGTTTAGGGAGTTTTTGGACTTCTTTTAAGGTTGCAGCACTTTGAGGCAAAAAACCACAGGGCTGGAATGTCTGATTTACAGGAATTATCTCCTCTGGAGCCTCAGCACTTCCATGGAAAGAGGAAGATCCCAGTGAGCCAGCCTGATGCCCAGGCTCTTCCCTGGCACAGGGAAGTCCCACCATCTCAGCAGTGGTGACAAACGTGTCCTTCACGGGTGACACCAGTGCCATGGACCTCTGTCTTTGCAGCAAGGACAGTCCCAGAAGGAGAAAAAAACTTGCAATGATGTTTAACATTGGAAACAATNTTTTTTTTTTTTTTTATGGAAAAACTCCCAAGAAAAGGGTGCTTGGGAAAAGCAGAACAGCAGTTTGGTCTCCTGGGGGTAGATTAGCTCCACACCTTTTGCTTTGTCTTACCTGAAGCCACCTGTCCCCCCCCTCTCTCCTTCATGGGGTGAATTTAGAGCTGGAGAACAGGCCCTGGGCAGCACCTGAGGCAGAATTAAGCTGTTCCTGCTTAAGCTCAGTCCTCACCTAGACCTGCCCCTCTAGTGCTGAGTCTCCAGGGCGCGGCACCTTAAACTGGAGTCGATTTGTCACTTCGGAGAGGAGACGAACACAGAGAATGTGTCTACCTGTGGGAAGGAAGGCTTTTCCTGGGCTCCAGGGCTGGAAGCTTAGAGAACAACCTGCCTAAGCCTCCGTGATGAGCTGGCTTTGGCGTGGACACACCTGAGAAGATTAGAAGTCTATCGTGGTCAATCATCTCTACACGGAACACAGATAAAAATAGAGGAAGTCCAGCAAGCCCAAAGGTCTGCTCCAGCTGGGCTTTGCTTTCCCCACGATCTGCTGGGTGATGGTACAAAGCATGGGGCAGACAGGGTTTGTCTGTGCCAAGCAGGGAGAGGAAACACCTCGGGATAAATCAGTCTGTTCCTCTCCTCAGGGATCAGGTGTCAAACCCATGAACGAGATTCTGAACAATCACCTAAAAGGGATCCCCTGTAGATTTTGCCATAAATACTTTGCTGACTGCCCTGTTATGCTTTTAAGATCCCCAGGGGCTCTCCCAGAGGAAGAGACTGATTCTTATCCTGCTTTTTTAAAACAGCTTTTAGTGTCCTGTATTTTCCATAGGTTTTTATCAATGGCTACTGTGTGAAGAATGGCAGGGCACCACCTAAAATTACAAAAACATTTTATTACCTGAGTGACATCACCGCATCCCAAAGGCATTTCAAGCCCAAATGGTGTCCAGGCACAAACCCCAGCTGGACCCAGCCCCTTTAACCCTGAGAAATACCAAGAGGGACCTAAAGGTCCAAGTGCAAAACCAGCTAAATCCCAACATTCCAAACTACTGCCACAAAAATCCACTCACCTGATGAACCCTCTGCCACGCTCCACTTGCAACATGAATAGTCTGCTGCTAGGATGCCTGACAATGAAATGCAAGTGTAAAAGGCTGAGAAAAGGGGAAATACTACAGCTGGAGAGGGGGATTTAGTGGGGTGATGAACACATTCATAGGAAATGCATCCTTTGGTTTACTGGGTGAGTGCAAAAATTCAGTGCCCACATAGAAGCAGCGCCCCAATATTAGGCAGAGCAACTAAAATATTTCTAATTCCATACAGAACATTGAGTGTGGAAGGAGGAGATAAAGAGGGAGGTGAGAATAAGGCCCTGCCAGGTGTTTTACAAAAGTTTAGATGAATGGTTTAATTGGCCCAGAGAAGCCCAACGAGGAAAGCCTGCACCGAAATCCATCACGGAGAAGCTCAGGCTACCTCCAACAAAGCTCTCCACAACTCCCGGCGTAGAGGGATGAGGGAAGAACGAGGAGCAGGAATGGCTGCCAAAGTGGAAATCCCTACACATCCCAAGAGCACGAGGCTGGGAAGTTCATGGAATCCAGGCACTCCTTGGGGCCTGGGAGGAGCTCCATGTGGTTTAAAGGCTCTGAGGGCCTGCTGGTCTCAGCGGGGCCGGTGCCGACGGATCACATGCGAGCACGGACACGGGCACATCCTACGGAGCGTTGAGCACATGGAGACACAAAGCAGTCATTGTGCTGGCGGAAAGGCAATCTGTAACCAGATAGGCCCTGGCTCCATCTAAAAGCTGCTTTCCCAGCATTTTTGCTGATTTGCTCCCCAGGAGCCTTCCCTGCCACAACAGGGTGCACATTCATGGCCGAGAGGCGGGTGCAACGCCACGGGTGCTCCCCCCGTGCCCCATCAGTGCCTCTGTGCCAGGGGATTCTGTGCTCTTAACCCACCAGAGGTGGCAGGAGCCCCCCAAGAGAGCCTTTGGGGGAGGATAATTCCCTGGGAAGGCGTTTAAAGCTTTACCTTGACAAGGGAAGCTGCAGCTGTGGCGATCTCCTGGAGCCTCACCTCGCACTAGGTCCTGCCCAGCTACCAGGAGGTAAGTCTGGCTTTTGTTCCTCAGGGGAGAAGGGGCTGGAAATGCACCTGAAGGCTTCTTTCTTTCCCTTTCCCTCAAAGAACAGCCTCCAAATCCAGCTAGAAAAGCATCCCTGCTCCAAACCAGCACATCCCCTCCTGCAGCAGTGTCCCGGGCTTTGGTGTCCACAGCCTGTCCTTTACAGGACAAGGGACATGTTTGGCACAGCTTCCCCCCAGGTAGGACCTGGCCCATCCTCAGCGAGGTAAGCAATAAATCACAGTGAACACACAACTCAGCTGTGGAACTTTTCATGTAAAGAGCAAGTTTTTACAGTCCACATTCCTCCTTTTTTTGTACACCACCGTCTCCCGCTGCCCGGCAGGTGGGATGGGTTCCCACCTCACTCTCCTGAGAGCATTTATCCTTGGAATGCTGCTGCCTCTGGCAGATTCCTCCCTTTTAAACTCTGCACATCTGTTGCTAAAAACACAAAGTTTGGGCTCTGGCCTGGCCACTGAAGGCACAGAACTTCTGTGCCCCAACCATCCAGGCCTGGGGGTTGGAAGCGTCTTTTGCCCACCAAGAGAAAGCAACGATGGGTGCAGGGAGAGGGATGAGGTTGTTTTCCCCCCCAAAAAAAAAGGAGATTTCCAGCTGTTTTGCCCCTGTGGGTCTCACCCCTGGATGTGCAAAGTGGAGATTGTGGCACATGGACCCACACATGCAAAATTTGTGAGGAGAATCAAGCAGTGCAAGAGCCTGTGCTGTCCCCTCCCAGGCAGACAGAACAGGCTGGAAAATGAGAGAGCTGTGGTGGTGGTGGCTGGAGAATTCTTCCTGGTTTTTATTTGCTGGGATTATTCAGGCCTGAGTCCCACTGCTCTGGCTCGGATGGGAGGCCCACAGGTGAGGAAGCACATCTTCAGCAGCAGCAAACACAGAAACCCTAAAACCCGGCTGAGTCCAGTCTTAATTTTCTGCTGGACTTCAAACCTCTTAATACGCAATTCCTATTTGGAAATGCAACTCAAACCGGGTTTTTGCGACAAGGAAAACACACCAGGAACCTCTGGAAAGGACATCATAACTCATCCATGGGTCAGAGCAACGGGAAACAACCAGGGACCAAACTCACTGCTGGCTCTGATCGAACAGAAACCCCCCTGGCTGCTGATCCCCACGACTTCAAAGGAGCTGAACATCCCCTATTTATGCCAGCAATAAAATTCCACTTCCATTAACTCCATGTCCACCACTTAAACGCAGCAGTCCCAATTTACAGACCAATTAGAGCCCCACTAAGGGAGTACAAAGCTTTGGGTTTTTTGGCTATTTTTCCCCGATGGGAAGAGGTGGAAGGGAAGAGATCAGGCGGCTCAGGGGAATAGCAGAGAGCCTTTCACTGCAAGGGCTCGTGCTCAAATCTGTCCTAGGCCAGAGGAACAGATGGTCCCTCCCGAGGGCTGGGCTGTGGCTTACACGAAATAAGGGATTGTCTCAGGCCACTGATGGACAATTTACTGCAGCCACAAACGCCCTGCTGGTGGCTCCTGCTGGAGAAACCCAAGGATTCCACGGCTACACGAAGCAACTGCTGCCTACCTGATCCCAGGCACCTCATTCCTGCAGGGAACTGAGGGGAATTGCTGCCTCTGAGTGCAGGAACCTGGATCTCAGGCTAAAACCTGAGATGTCATCAGCTCCTTGGACTTGTCAGCATCAGAACACACTCACTGAACTTCCCCTGGGAGCTCTGGAAGGTTAAAATCACGGGGAAAACGGAAATGGGGAAGTTCAGGGATCTGTGGCAACAAGGGGGCAAATCCACAGGGAAAGGAAGTTTGCTACAGTCTGAAAGCTGGGGATGGGAATAATAAACCCATGATTAATTTGAAACCAGTTCCAAGCTAGTGCTCCCTCAGTCTGTATCTTCTCCAGGGCGGAACTGAACTTCCCCATGGCAGATGGCAAAAAGTCCATTGAGTATCCCAGGAGCAGAAGAGGGTCCACGTGAGCCATCAGAAAGTGTTACCCAAAGAGAGGAATTCATACAGCTGTGAGGGAATAAATTATGCCAAAAGATACGGAGGGTGGCAGGCAGAAGTCAAATTCAGGTTTAAAAATGCTGCTCATGGTTCTGGAAAAGATTCAGAGGAAACCACTAGAGGAGAAATGGCTTTTTTAAAATTCCTGGAACCTGTTCTGCAGCTCCACGAGGACTGCCAGGAGGAATCCTGGAAGTGAATGCTCCTGACCTGGCTTTTCAGGGATGGCTCCAGAGACATCCAGTGGGGATGGAGCTGTGCAGCCTCTCCCAGCCTCCCGCCCCGGTGCGCCGGGCGGGGCGCGCGGAGCAGGGAAAATAGGGCGATTCCCTGGAATCTTCCTGCACAGCTGTTTACCCGCTGAGGATTACTGCTGTCACATGAGCTGCTTTACAGCAAAGCCAAGCTGTCTCCGTGAGCTGAGAAGGTCACTGGGAGACAGGGGCCTGCAGGGACAGACACGTCGCCCTCCTCCGCCGCTGCCTTCCCAAGGGGACACCGGGCTGCGGGAAAAGCGTTCCCCGTGGTCAGAGGGCAAGGGAAGGTGGTTTTACCTCCACGCCCTCTGCTCAGCTAGCACTGGACTCCACGTCACAGGAGGGATATCCCAGTGCTGAGCCTCCTGCTGCCCGCTGGCCAGGCTCCAATCAAAGTGCTGGAAGCTGGAAGAGTCCTCACGGTGACAAATTTCCTTTCTCTTCCTTGGGTGCCCACACCAATGTTTCAGACAAAGCCACCCGATGGTCACCAGCCAAGGGACACACCAAGGTGCAGCTGCATCTCCTCAGGCTCTTGTGCAACCTGCTGGTGCCTCGAATGACAGCCCAGTCAGCCCCAGAGCAGGAAATGTCCTCCTCAGCCCCAAATCTAAGGACTGGACATCAAGGAAGAGGAAAGAGTTTCACTTGGGAAAACAGAAGTCTGAAAGATCAGTGGGAAAATCCATTAAAACCTCCCGTCTTCCTCTCTCTGCCAGGGCAGGGCTGGTGCACAAGGAAAACCTTTCTGCAGGACAGGGCTCTTTACTATGCCCCAGAGGCACAAGACAGATGGGGCTGTGCTTTTAGGCTTTAAAATCAGACCCCGCTCCAGAGATCCAATGAGGAGGATAAATCCAGGCACAGAGCGATCCTCGGGATGTGCTCGGAAAAAAGCGATGGAGGAACTTGGGAGGTCAGACCCTGCTAAGGCAGCAGCTGAGGCTCCCAGAAAAGAGGGGCCGAGCACTTTTCAAGGCAAAGAAAGCCAACAGCCACCTGGAGTTTGGAGAAGTCCATCCAGGAAGCGGGGAACGCGCATTCCAAAGAGGAGCAGGGAGTGAGGGAGAACAGAAACCACAAGTCGCCCGCAGGGAGGAAACTTTGGTGCAAAACAAAAGACCACGAGCTCCGTAAATGAAGAGCCAGCAAACCTCAGCGCAGGCAGCAGCCCCAAGTTGCAGGCAGGGCATTTCTCCATCCCCGGGGCTGCCTGGCGAGGGGGGGAGAGCTCACAAAAGCCCATCTCATTTCCTAAGATGCCTCCCGCAGCAACGACAGCTTGCCGGGATTTCGGCCAGCTTCCCATTTGGATCGGATTGCACCCTACACCCACTGACAGCCATTAAGGGCCCGCAGCTCCCGAAGTGCCCTCGGGTCACAGGAGCCTCCACCCATTCCTAACGCAGCCAGCGACATTTTCGGCTCTGCAGAGGAGAGGGTGGCCTGACCCAGCGCAGCTCGGAGCCACCAGGGCACCCGGCAGGGAGGGCAGGAGCTGCGCCCTGCTGCCATCAGCCAGCCCGGTTCTGCCATGGGGGTGGCAGGGGCCTCTCCACCCGCCCTGGTGGTTCAGGGGAATCACAGGTGATTAATTCCTCGCGTGGTGCGAGGGACAGAAGTGGCACAGCACAGGTAGAAACAGCAGCGACATCCCCAGCCTTGCCCGTGGTGCGGCACTGCCCCTTCCCACCACGGATGGGGACGAGGCAGGAGGCCTTGCATGCCAAAATCTGCACTGGGAGATGCTCCAGCCACTCCACAGCTGTGGGGACCACTGCCCATCCTCAGCCCCGGGCAGTGAAGGGTCACTTGGGATGAGCTGAAGGAACTGCCCTGAACTCCAGGCACAAATTCAGCTCCGCTCTGGGAAGCAGCTCACGAGGAGGAGGGAGAGCTGGGACCTCTCTCTGGGGTGTCCTGGAGGAGCAGGATGAGCAGAGATGGTGCCAGCAGCGTGAAACCGCCCTGGGATCTCTGCTGTTAAGCTGGAAGATCTGCCAGAGGTGGGCTCAAAAAGCTGAGGTGGGGCTGCCACACGTTCCAGATAGTTTGGAATGAGTTGTTACTATTGGGAGAAATCTGCCACACGGGAATTTTATCCTGGGAGAAAGGATAAAAAAGCAGAACGAGCAAAGCAGAGCTCGTTTCCATTTTGGCTTCATCTACGTCCACTCAGCTCCACACTGGTGGGTTTGAAGGTTCAGCTCCACACCCAGCACAGACGTGTCCAGCAGAAATGGCACAAAGCTGCTTTCCCCAGGCTGGCGGTGCCTGTGGCCCTTCCAGGAGCACCACAACCCTGTCAGGACCCCCAGAAGAAGCTCTGCTAAGCCTCTGATCTGGGTTAGGTTGAGCATGGAGGAGGACAAGACCTAGGAAAAGGACTCAGCAGCATCTCTGATGGGTCAGGAGAGATGCAGAGCTGGGTTCTTGACCCCCCCCGTGCTTTTCTCCCTAAGCCAAGGGCTATACAGCAAAGATATGAGATGTGCAGCTTGTCAGGAGAGCAATTCCCTGTCCCAGCCTGGAGCCAAAACACCCATCCCTGAGGGTGGCACTGGCGAGATCTGCTTGCAGACACCCTTCAGAAACTCCTCCATCCTTTCCATCCCCATTCCTGGACTGGAAACAGTGGCAAGCAAGGAAATGTTTGTCTGTCCAGCTCTGTGCTTCCAGACGTATTCAGGAAAAGATGCCAACTCTACTGGCTGCCATTCCTTTCCTGCCTGGATTCAACCACATCTCCTTTAGACAGGAGCTTGTCCAAGGATTAAAATTCCCATCTACTGCAGACGTGCCAAAAAATTTGCTGGGACCACCGAGCCACATGCCCTGACAGCCCCAGACACCCAGAGGGGACCAGGAAAGCTCAGGACGTGGCTCTCAAAGCCAAGTTGTTGGGAATTTCATCACCATAAACTGAAAAAAACCCTGGAATTTAGAGTGAATGTTGGTGGTGGTAAAGTCAAATGAAAAGTCATTAAGAGACCACAGAACCATGGAATGGTTTTGGGTGGGAAGGGACCTTTCAAGGTCATCCAGTCCCACCCCCGGCCACGGCAGGGACACCTTCCACTGTCCCAGGCTGCTCCAAGCCCCAGTGTCCAGCCTGGCCTTGGACACTTCCAGGGATCCAGGGGCAGACACAGCTGCTCTGGCAATTCCAGCCCAGCCAGGAATTCCTTCCCCAGATCCGATCCATCCCTGCCCTCTGGCAGTGGGAGCCATTCCCTGTGTCCTGCCCCTCCAGGCCCTGTCCCCAGTCCCTCTGCAGCTCTCCTGGAGCCCCTTTGGGCCCTGGCAGGGGCTCTGAGCTCTCCCTGGAGCTTTGGTTTCTTGAAGACAGAAAAGCAGGATCCAGGGAATACAAATACATCCCTTCACCGGCTAAAAGGCCTCTTTTCAGCCCCCATCCTGCACTGAGCAGCTCCTTCTGAAGCCACCTGAATTCCTGAGGGGCTGTGAGATGAAGGTGCAGAAGAATATAATACAAATCCACCAAACAAATGGGCATAAAATCCAACCTAAACCCACAACGAATCCCAGTCAGGCATCACACTGAGAGTGTTCCCAGCCAAACTGACCAGTTCCTGGTTTTGGGACGAAGAGTCACCACGTAAATCGTGGGATTTAACAAAAAAAACAACTGGGATCCATCAAATCTGAAACTTCCCAACAAGACAAGTCAGAAGACAGTGTCAGATCATCTGAATTTTCCAAGGGAAATACAGGATTAGCCAAAAGAACTTCAGCTTCCTGTTAGCGTGGCAAAGATGGGAACTGCTTTAAGTAGTCAGACCTGCTTTAAATTCTTGCACCGGCCAACAGGCAGCTCCTCTTTCAAAATTTATGGCTAAAGAAGAAATCCTGCCCAGCCTGGAGTCGCTACCAGTCCTGCTCCCTTCCCTCTTGCAGCCTAGGACAAAAGGGAACATATTGCAGCTATGCTGAGAGAGGAGGGCTGCTGTCTATTCCTTTAAATGTAATGTTAATGCCCTGTAATCAGCTTTAATTTTTAAACAGACCCAGCCCTCCTGTCCATTTCCCCTAATTCAGGACACGTGGAAGGTAAATGGCCTGTGCTTAAACCGGGCCAGCCTGGGCTGTGACAGCTGGGGAGCCTGTAAGGCTCGACTGCCTGATGACAGGAATGGATGTCAAAACTCACCAGGGGAGGGGAAATGGGGAGGGCAAGGGAGGTGCTGGAGATCAGGGAGAAGCCGGGGGACAAGGCCAGACAGGGCACGGCTCATTTAGAGGGCGGGAGCTCCCCGAGACCAGCAGGGCTGGGGGAAATGATGGAGGCGATGGAACTTCCCAAGGAAAGGCCTCGGAGGCCAAGGCCAAGGAAAGGCTCCCTGCCCCAGGGAAGGGAGATTGGGAACTCTGCCATGGACGCGCTGAGCAGGAACGGCTGCTGGCTTTTAGGGATAACATCAGGAACTGAGTCACTGCTGGTGCCTCCCTCTGTGCTCTCAAAGGCAGGTCTGGAGCTAAAGAGCAGCCTGGAGACTTCACGTGAGACTTGGATACAGAACAGGGCCACAGGAGCACCCGGGAGGCTCCTCGTGCTCCTCAGGCACCGCCGCCTTTGTGAAGAGGAGAGAGAGGCCTTGGAACATCCCGAGTGCTCATCATATCAAAATATTTTTCCCCAAGAATCACAGAATGGTTTGGGCTGGAAGGGATCTTAAAGATCCAGCTCCAACCCCCTTCCATGGGCAGGGACACCTCCCACTGTCCCAGGGTGCTCCAAGCCCCGATGTCCAGCCTGGCCTTGGGCACTGCCAGGGATCCAGGGGCAGCCACAGCTGCTCTGGGAATTCCATTCCAGGGCCTCCCCCCCCTCCCAGCCAGGAATTCCTGCCCAAAACCCCATCTGACCCTGCCCTCTGACGGTGGGAAGCCATTCCTGTAAGCCTCATTCCTGCAAGTCCCCATTCCACACTGAAAGGCTGCTGCAAGGTCTCCCCGGAGCCATCTCCAGGCTAAATAAAGACAATAAAATGAGGTTTTTCTACCCCAAAAGGCCAAACTGTCCCCAGAAATGACCACTCTGTGTTCCGAAGGAATCCACCCCCAGCCCCCTGCTGGGTATGCGGGGCTGGTCCCATCCCACACCTGGAGCGGGAGCCAGGGAATCTCCGGCCATGGATGTGGGACAGGAGGGACTATTTTTAACGCCGGTTGGTGGGCAGACAAATCCTAATCAGCAGCAGCAGCCGCCTCATCAGCAGGGCCAGGATGTCAGAGCAAAGCCGGCCGGTGGCCGTGACGGCCCCGCGTCACCGGGACAGGGCGGGATTAGCGCCGGGAATCAGCCAGGACGGGCAAACGCCACGGGGCGGCTTCAAAGGGCAGGGCAAGGTGTGCCAGGGGCTCTTTGGGGGCTGGGGGATGTTCCGGCTCTCCTTGTGCTGGGAATGTGCCGGGTGCTGGCACGGGAGCTGCGGTTGGTGCCCCAAAATGCCAACAGGGAATTCCTGGTGACAGGCAGCGGAGAGCCAGAGGCTGGCAGGGAATGGGGGTGGGCACAGGGATGCAGTCGGGAGCCCCCTCTCTACAGGGCACGCGCAGGGGAGTGAGTGTCCTTGGAATCATGGAATCGTTAAGGTTGGAAAACGCTGCCCAGATCGAGTCCCACCATCCCCCAGCACTGCCGAGGCCACCACAGCCCCGCGTCCCCAAGTGCCGCATCCATAGGGCTTGGAAATCCCTCCAGGGATGGGGACTCCACCCCTGCCCTGGGCAGCTGTGGCAGTGCCTGAGCACCCTTTCCATGAAGGAATTTCCCCAATATCCACCCTGAGGCTCCCCTGCCCAGCCTGAGGCCGTTCCCTCCCCTCCTGTCCCTGTTCCTGGAGCAGAGCCCGACCCTGGCTGTCCCCAGGTGCCACATCCACACGGCTTTGAAATCCCCCCAGGGATGGGGACTCCACTCCTGCCCTGTTCCAATGCCTGACAAGTGAGGAATTCCAGTGCCTTTCAGTGAGGAATTTTCCCCTAATATCCTAACCCTCCCCTGATGCAATTTGAGGCCGTTTCCTCTGGTCCTTGTCCTTGTTCCCTGGGAGATGAGACCCTGACCCGACACAGATTAAGCTCCTTTGAACTGAGGTTTATGCCAAGGTGTTTCACTCAGAGCCCAACAGCTCCATTGCTGATAATTATTCGTTGATACACAGCAATTTGTCCTCTAGGAAACCCCTCTCCCTGTTCCTGGAGCTGCTCAGCAAATCCAGGAATTCACTCTTCTCTCCTTGCTGGCTGCCACTGGCATCTCTTCTACCCTCTCCTCTGAAACACACCTGCAAAAATGATTTTCCTCACCTTTCCTTCAGATTGGGATTAAATCCTACCTGTTTCAGGGTAAACCTTCATAAAAAAATTCTGTTCCCACCAGGGAGGCCCTACAAAAAGCTTGACTCTTTCCTTCCTGTCCTCCTGGATGCAAACATGCTGATCTGCACTTTGCCAAGCTGCTAGCGACTCATTTGGCTCCATCTTCCCTAAAAAGGAGATCCAACAGGAAAAACATAAAATACTGCTTTTTAAAAAGTGACATTTGCAGCCCCTAAGCCTCCCCCCACGAAATTTATACGTATTTTTCTCATGTGAAAAAGCCACCAGGTCCCATTGGCTCGGCGTTGAACCTCCCTCTCCCGAGGAATCCCAGAGCAAGGACAGGGATCCCAAACCAGAGCAAGGACAGGGATCCCAAACCTCTGCCGGGTTTTCCCAGCGTATCCATCTGTGTTTGTGCTCTCTGGGAGACACACACAGGACAGGGAACAGGATCCCAATCCTGCTTTTCCCCCCTGGATGCGTTTTCAACTGCGAGCAGCCCGCAGAGAGCCGGGTGGGACTCCAGGTACAGAGCTCCAGGCCGCAAGAGGAGCTCGAGGGTGGGGACAGCTTCCCACCTGTTGACTTTGTGTGGGAAGCCTCGCCCAGAAGCGAAGCTTTTCCAGCATTTGAACCTCTCCCCGCACCGAAATCACCACCTGGAGCAGCAGTTCAGCGTGGCACTGTCAGCCCGAACGCCGCTGGTGGCTCCTGTATCCCGCGCTGCTGGCAGGAGACGCTCCGGCGCCGACGCCTCCTCCCCGGGGCTTGCGAAAGCAGGGAGCTCGCTAATCCCCCCCTGCCCGCGTCAGAGCCTAATGCTCTCCCCGGGCTTCCATCGCAGATCCTGGCTCACCCCGGCCCTGAACACGGCCCCCGCTGGTTGCACGGAGAGCAGGGGTTGGATTTTTGGGATGGAGAAGGGCAGGACACGATGCAGGCTGCTCTCGGTGTCCCCCTTTGTGCTCCCAGGGGCATCTCCAGCAGCACAGAGAGGAGATCCAGCAGGAAAATCTGCTTTGGGGGCAGGAAAAGAGCAGCCAAGGGGGACAAGCAGGATCCGTTGGATCTCTGGCTGGGCTAAGTTCCGGTCTGTGAAATGAATTCCCTGGTTATGGCTTGATCCCACGTGCTCTTCCTTCCCAACTCTTTCCACTGCACCTCACCCCATGCCCTGCTTTGAATCCCAGCTGGAGCTGGAACGTCCCACTCCTCTCTCACCTTCCAAACAACCCCGGATTCGTGGCGACCCCGTGGCTGTTAAACCTTCCCTGGGCAGGGAGCTGCTCTGCCCCTCCCGGGCAGCCCTGCGCAGGCACGGCCCCGCCAGGAGCCTCATCAATATTTCAGGATGCAGCCGGGAAGCCCTGGCAGCTCTCAGGGCCCCCACGGCTCAATGGCAAACAAAAGGCTGCAGGAGGAGGAGGAGGAGGAGGAGGAGGAGGAGGAGGATGCTCCGGCACCGCTCCTGCCGACGCTCACCGAGTTCCTCTCACTGCAAAAGCAGCTCCAGGGCACAGAGTCCTCTCTCAGCAGAGCATTTCCCAGCATTTTCAGGGACTGGTGCTGCCACACTGCCCTGCACTTGCTCTCCATATTCCTCTGTTCAATACCAACCACTTAAGAACAAAACCATCTGAGCCTCCAAGCGTGGGGTCACCGGTTCCTGCATCCCCACTCGGAGCAGATGCTCCGGAGGAGCAGGAAAACCATAATGCACTTAGCTGGTTTGACACTGCATGGGAGCAGGAGATCTTGTTTCCTTCAGCTGGGAATGGAACAGATCACAAGATTATCCACAGCCCTTTCGTGGTACAGCCACGTTCCTGGGCTCCCTGCAAGATATCCAGCCCTAGATTCCAATATATCCATGAATATTCAGTTTCCTCTTTTTAGCCATCTTGGTCATCTTGTGTTGTTATTATTATTCAGATAATTCCAGAGAAGGGATGGGAAAAATGCCATAGTGAGAGAGAAACAACAATTATTGGTTAAAATCAGGAATGAAACACCTTGCCTGACCTCCAGAAATTTTCACAGAAAACATGGAATGGGTGGGGTTGGAAATGAGTTAAAGATCATCTTGTTCCTGCCACGGGGACACCTTCCACTATCCCAGGTTGTTCCAAACCTGTCCAGCCTGGCCATGGACACTCCCAGGGATGGGGAGGTGTAAAACTATCCCCTTTACCTTATCAATGAGACTGAGATAAATTTCTATCCTACCCTTCCAGATAGGTTTTTTCCTCAGAAAAGTCCTGCAGAAGTGTCAGAGCATTCCCAGAGAGAAGCATTTATTGTAAATATCAGCAAATTAAGACCTTGCAAGCAACAGCGAGAAGGGGAAATTCGCTGGCTAGGCCCATTCTGCCTCTAGCAGTTGTTTTCCCCAGATCACTCCCAATCCCACCTCCTCTGGACAGAAGGGCACAGAGTGGATTTTTCCTGCTGCATCCATCAAATGGTGTCCAGGAGGACGCTCCCACTCACGCCCTGGCTACGGAGATAAATCCTGCCGGCACTGAAATCCATCTGCTCTCCCTCCCCAGACAGAGACAGCAGCAATGGATACCAACATCTCCTCCATCCCTGAGGGAGATATATTAGCTGGTTACGTAAGGAACCAACAGCATGGAGCTTCCAAGGACTCCAAAGCCCTTCCCCTTAATACCACCGGAGATTAGAGCAAATCGAAGGAGAGTGGAAACCAGGCGAGGGGCTGTGGGTGAGGTTTTGCTCACAGGAAAATGCTGCAGTCTCTCCCCTTAATGCACTCTAAATCCCATCTGATTTCCAACTAGGCTGCTAGGAAAACAGAAAAAAAAAAAAAAGAGAAAAAAAGGAGGAAAAAAATATAAAAGCCCAGCCCGTATTAAAATGATGTCAATGCCGGGAGAGTGAGGTGGAGTGACTCAGGGAGGGTGTGGAGAAGGGGAGTTTTAGGGGAAACATCCAGAGGAATCCAGTCCGTGAAAGCATTTTGGAAGCAGAGCAAAAGGAGCCAGGGGTGCAGATCTGCTTTTCCAAATCTGATTAGTTGCTGTTTTTGAGCATCCAGGGTCAGATCCTGCCTCCGATAAACACACAGCACTTATCGCCCTCGCTGTGCCAGGCTGCCGGCACAATAAACACAATCCTGCTCTGCCCTGGCTGCCAGACGCATTCCCAGCTCCGGGGACAGGGATTTCCCTTCATTTCTGCTCCCTCTTCAGGCTGGCTGACTCCACAGCAAGGGAACCCAACCAGCTCCGAGTCAAATTCCTCTTCCCTCCTCTGCTGCAAACGTTTCGACGTTTCGCACGGAGCGGGCTCACGGCTGGATGAGGATTCCGATGGAAGTCAGCTCTCACCTGAGCAGGTGTCTGCTTTCATGCAAAGTGACAGTTCTGCCACCCAGCCACACGTGCTTGGTCCCTCCTTTGACAATTCCTGCCCAAACAGCCCCACCCTCGTGGTGACACTTCTTTCCAACTTCACCCTTCGCGCCCTTTTCCGGCTGATTTTGACACACCGCCTTCCACCTAATCCAAGTAACTAGTGGGGTTCTTGGGTAATTCCATAATAACCAGCCTGAGCTTGGAAATTATCCCAGAATCAGGCTGGAAAAGACCTCTGGGATCACTGAGTCCAACCTATGAGCCAACACCAAGGTGTTCAGTGCCACATCCAGGCGTTCCCTAAACACCTCCAGGGTCAGGCAGAAGCACAAAGCAACTGGAGGCAGTGGATGAGCCCCAGTGAGGCACATTTGCATATTCCATTCATCTCTTGAACTGGGTTTTATAGATTTACAGTTTTATTTCTAGTTTGAAGAGCTGCAGAAGTCACCAGATTTGGCAGAAGGGATAGAACAGGTGAGAAATGCTACAAAGAATCCCTGGGATCAAGAGATTGACTGTGGTGGGAAGATGGGAGCAGCCACCAAGCACAGAAAAAAAAAGCCTTGAGAAGGGCAGGAAATAAGTAATAAAATGCTGGTTTAAGAGTTGTGGAGATGAGTTTATTATGGCACCAACTAATTGTGTTAATTGATCAAGGCTGACCCTTCCTGTGCTGGGCACAGACACACATCACGCAGCAGTTTTCCCAAGAAAACTAAGGATGTAGAGCCAGCTGGCAGAGGAGGGAAAGAGCAGAGCCACCAGCACCACTGGAGCAAACAAAGTGAATTGTTTCACCTTGTCTCAGTTGGGAGGAACTGTTTCAAGGGAGGTGGAATGCTCCCATTCCACCCTGAGGCTCTAACTCAAAACTGCTCAGTGACCCCCTGAGCGAGGGAGGAGTATTTTACCACCCAAACGGTGACATTTCAACAAAAAGAGGGGAAAAGGCTGTTCTTTTAAGAGCCTAAATTAAAAAAAAAAAAAAAAAAAAAGGCCAAAATAAAACCTTTGCGGAGGCCTTACCATTGGCGTCCTGGACTCCGGTGAGCGCCCCGACCGCCGCTGCAGTTTCCCCAGACAGGACAATCTGTCCCCCTCCTTGAAGGGTGGCCTCGGCCAGCGTGGCTACGGCGTGGGCAGCGGCTTCGCTGCGGGATGCAGAGGGGAGAGAAGGGTTAGGAACACCAGAGAAACGAAGAACTCCGTTTTAACCAGCAAACACACACCGGGAGAACAATCCAGAGCAGAGGGATTCGTGTCTGGCCTGGACAAAGCGATGCAGAGCAGGGAATCGAGAGGAATCAAGAGCAGGGAGTCAACGCCGGAGGAGGAATGGAGGGGAAGAAGTTGCTTCCAGTGGGTTTTTTCAGCTTGCAGGTCTCTTAGAAGGGCTCTGTGTTCTCCCTTTCACCTGGGACTTTGGTAAAACTTTGGGACAATCCAAGCAGTTATTCCACGTGGCTCCTTCCTGACTTTTGGCACTGGCACATCCTGGGGCTTTGCAGATTTCAGAGCTCTCCCTTCACCACTGGTTCTGCCAGTTCACCTCACCCTGTTGCCATGACCAGCATCACCAGCTCTGGCTTCGACTCCTCCCCAGACAAGTGGCTTAATAATTCTTTTTAATGAGCATTATTTTCAGCAGAGTGTTATTAAATTTCTTCACACACATGTGCCCGGGCCCAAAAACCCGGTGCAAAAGGTGCTCAAGGAGTTTCAGAACGGGGATGCAGTAAGGAAAGAAGGAAAAGAAGCTGGGACTGTCTCCACAAAGGTTGAGCTGCTGAGATTCTACAGCTGAGAGGGTGTAAGAGGACCTTAAACCCATCCAGATCCACAGGCAGGGACACCTTCCACTCACCCAGCTTGCTCCAACCTGGCCTTGGATGAGCGAGCCCCATCCAGCCTCATTTGTGCCTTTGAGAGATTTCCTGCAGCTCTCAGGAGATAAAACTGGTTCTTGAAAACCCTCAGAGCAGCTGCACAGTGCTTCAGGGTCAGCCCAGGCTGTTTCAGTCAGGGTCTGGTGGCCACTAAAGCTGTTCTGTGCTGTCTTGCAGCAGCCCTGCTGTGAGAACAGCAGTGCCAGATATTTAGGAAGGGATGTGCCCAGTTCTTCCCTTCCTACACCCTCCAGCTTCTCAGAGACTGCATCTGGACCATCAGCTCTGATCTGTCTCTAATCCCCTTTGAAACCCATCTACGCTTTTTGCTTCCCCAGCATCCTGGAGCAAAGAGTTCCACATTTAATTAGAAGGAAAAACTGCATTATGGTGCTTTAAAAACTCCTGGCTGGGTGGCCCTTTAGTCTGATATTGTGAGAAACAGAAAATAAAACTTCTCCCTTTTTGTTTTTCTCATGATTTCACACATTCCCAGTGATCTCCTTCCCACAGTCCACTGTGGCATGGATCACTCCTGGGGTTTGATCACTCTTGCCCTTTCCAGACTTTTTCTGTCTGAGTGGTGAGCACTTCCCACACTATCCAAGATGTGAATGCACCATCAGTTATTCCAGAGGCCTAATCCTGGCTTGCCCTTAATGCCTTTCCTTATAATTCCTAATATTCAACTTATTTTGACAATATCTGCTCAGCAGTGGTAAAACATTCCTGAAGTCAAATTTCCTACCAATTCCCACCTCAATTAAGCAAAAAAGTAGGGATTTCCTTCAGCTTCCCCATGGATGCTCTCCCTCTGCTCATTCTCCGCTCGACCAATTGACTCAAATATTTTCCAGCTATTTTCCCATGTTTTCCTTCTCTTCCCTCACTTCCTGCTTAGATGCCAAACACTTTCCTACTGCATCCACCCAGGGTGGATTTTCAGTTCTAAACAGCCCCTCTGTGTCTCAGACCAGCTCTTAAACACTCCTAGAGAACCAGAATATTTTCTTGCCTGGCTTCCCTACTCCCCTTGGCACATCCTTCTCCTGAGCCTGGAGCTCTGGGAAGGCATTTTCCCTGCAGGAAGGCCAAGGGCAGCTCAGCAAACCCGGCATCAGGTGTAACCCCATGCCCAGCCTTCCCACTTCTGAAAAAAAACCCAAACAAACATGTAGGGAAATCTGGAATCCTGGAAATGTGCAGGATAAAATCCTGCAAGTTAGATTTGGGGAGGTGGGGCTTTATCCTCCAACACTTTTCAGTGTCCTGAAAAGATCACTTGCTTTTAAAAGGGAATTTTACAGGGAAACTATTGGCAAAAAAAGCCTATTTGACCAACCTCACATAACAGACAAGAAATATCTGAAGGAGCCAAATCTGCATCACAAAGAGCAGAAACAGTTCTAGGTGTGTCTGGGATTCAATCTCAACAGAGATCTGCGAGCAAACTGGGATCAAAGTGATTCCTTCAGCAATTTCTGGATGGAACAAGACCTTGGAGCTTGATTCCAACCACCAGCAGTGCGGTCTTGTGCCCTGTCCCATCCCCTGGCTGCTCAGCCAACAGCCTCTAACCAGGATCCTGGTTTGGATGAGGGAAATTCTTGTCCACACCTCAGCAGTGGGAAACCTCCCTCACTGCTGTGCTGCGATTTCCTCTCCCTCAGGGAGCGCCCCAGTCATTTCCAGGTTTTAGGAACAGCAGGATGAGTTTAAGCAGTTCAGCAGAGCTGAGCAAAGAGATTTTGTCCTGCCGGATGCACCTGTGAAGCTACACCTCAAGATCCTGCTAACCTGAGTGCTGCCAAAACCCCTAATAACCACTGCAGCTCCTTCAGCTTCTACTTCGGAAAGACTGAAGGGTAAAAAAACCACCCGAAACCAGTGGCCTGTGTGGAGGAAATTCTGACTCTGAACAGAGCAGGAACCAGGAGCTGTCCTGCACGCACCAGGGATCCGCCGAGGAAAAGCCTCTCTCAGGACCGCACAGGGTGAACTCTGCCCCGTTAGAAGGAAACCCAGGCAGGAGACGCCAGGCTGTGCCAGCTGTGCCCTCTCCAGGTACCTGTTGAGTGCCATGGTGACAGTGGCTCCCTGCTGCATCTCCTGCGACGCCGCCACCGCCGCCTCCGCTAAGGAGGCCACCGCCTGCGTGGCCTCCGAGGCCTGCGTCGTCTGGATGGTCATCTCCCCGCCCTGTAGCGTCGCCCAGTTCTGCTCCACCTGCCGGGGGAACACAGGGAAAGGCTGTAGGATCAGGGATCGCCCCCCTCGAGGGGTGGCTGCCTCCCAAAAAGAAAGAGCTGGGTGGCTTTCGCAGAGTCCTGCAGGTGTCCGGCTCCGAGAGCGGGGACAAAGGGAGGGAGGCTGGGATCCCCCTGAGGATGTGGCTGGATGCTACAGGCCTCCATCAGCCATGAGGTTCAGAGCCCACAAAGATCCAGAGAAGTCCTCAAAACCCCAAAAATCCCTCTTGTCCCGCCCAATCCTCAACAAAACAGGGCAGCGCTGTTGCTGTACCTGCATCGCAGCCTGGGGTGTTCGTTAATTAGCTGTGTTTAATGGCCATCAATTAAAACACAACAATTCCACCTCACCGTGAGGAAAAAATTCCTTCCATGGAGAGTGGCAGAGCTCTGGAACAGCTGCCCAGGGAAGCTGTGGAGTCTCTCTGTCTGCAGCTATCCCAAATGGGATGGACGTGTCCCTGTGTCACCTGCTCTGGGTGACCCTGCCTTGGACTGGATGATTCCCAAAGGTCCCACCCAACCCCAGCTATTCTGGAATGCTGTGTTTCTGCAGTGCTGGAGCCCCAGCACAGATCACATCTCTCAGGGAAATGGGCTGTGTTCTCCTCCCCGTTTCTATTTGCACATTTTGGGGATTGGTCTGTGTTCCCATCCAGGATTTATTTGGACAGCACCTGTGACCTCGGATGGGATTGAGCCATATTGCTTAATAAAAGATGATGGTGTCTGGAAATGCTCATTTATCCCAGGTATTTAAAACTCCCTAACTCCAGACCTTCCCATAGATAATTTTCATATTACCTCAAGTTCACTCAGTTGCTCATTTTTCCCCATATTTTCATGTGGAGCTTCACAGCTCATGAGATAATGATTATATGGCCACAAAATCCACCTGGATGAGAACTAAAAACACACTTTGGACAAAAAAAAAGCTGAGGATCTGCTGACAAATCCTACTGGCTGCTTTGCAAGGTGAAGATCTCCCTCCACCTCCCTTCCCCATAAACATTTTAGGACACTCCCCAACTTCTGAGACACACAAATAAAAATGCTGTAGGGCGTGATGAAAAAAACACCTCAATTTTTTGGGATGAAGATGGTTAAAAAGTCCATAAAAGCAGAGGTGACTCGAGGCCCAAGGTAAAATTTTGCAGGTGGAAATTTTGCTGCCTTTAGGCAAAAGTTAATCCCAGCACAGGATGGAGAGGGAGGGAGGGGGAACCTGGAACTGCGCGTGGGAAGGAAGATCCCAGTGCTGCCCTGCAAAGGTGCCCAAGGAGTTTCAGAACAGGGATGGAGTAAGGAAAGAAGGAAAAGAAGCTGGGACTGTCTCCACAAAGGTTGAGCTGCTGAGATTCTACAGCTGAGGGGGTGTAAAGGGACCTTAAACCCATCCAAACCCACCCTCCACTAACCCAGGTGAGCCCCATCCAGCCTTTTTTGTGCCCTTGAAAGATTTCCTGCAGCTCTCAGGAGATAAAACTGGTTCCTGAAAACCCTCAAAGAAGCTGCAAAGTGCTTCAAGGCCACTCCAGGCTGCTTCACTCAGGGTCTGAGATGGGAACAGGGTTTGTGGCCAGCAAAGCTGTTCTGTGCTGCCACCTCTCGTCGTGACACCCCAGCTAGGCAGAGCACGGCAGGAAAGGGACAGAAAGGGACCTGCAGCCTCCTTTAAAGGTGGAGTTTGAAGTCAAAGGGGCAAAAAAAAAAAAAATCTTTATAATTTTAAGGGAATGTTTCTTAAACCCACAGAAAGAATTATAGTTTTTTAATGTATTATTTGATTTTGTAAAAAAGCGGAAAAATAAATGTTTGCGAGTTTGAGCGTTCAGATTTAGGCACAGAAATGCCAAAAGAAACCCCAAACACTAAATAAATAATCTACAGGAGGTATATATATAAAAAAAAAAAAGTTCAAAATTCAGACCTAAGGCTTCCACTACAATTGTGTTTGCAGAGTCCTGAGCGGAAATAACAATTCAACGCTTCCTGTATAAAATCACAGCCTCGTGTTCTGTGTCACCCCTTAACTCTGCGGGCTGGGTGTTTGCTGTGAGCACTGAGATATTTATGGACGTTCAGCCAGGCCGTCCAGGTGCCCCAGGAAGCTGAGGCAGCTCCTCACCTCTCCGTCAGCCACTGCAGAGTAATTGACTTGTGCGACGGTGACTGTGGTGGGCAGCTCGGAGGCGTCGGCCAGCGTGGCCACCGTGGCACCAGTGCCGACCTGTGGAGGACAAAATAATGCATCTGTTACTGCAGGAAATGTCCACAGCACTCAGGCAAAGGGGCTCTCAGATGAGAAGGACTAAAGGAATTTATGTGAGGGTGGTGAGACGCTGGAAGAAGCGAGAGAGAAGGTGCAGGGAGGTTGTGGATGTCCCGCCCCTGGAGGTGTCCAAGGCCAGGCTGGACAGGGCTCAGAGCAGCCTGGGATGGTGGAAGGTGACCCTGCCCATGGCAATGAGAGGATCTTTAAGGTCCATTCCAACCCCTTCAAATTCCATGGTTCTGTGACTAATTGTAACTGCAGAGCTCACAGAAAACACGGAGCTGTCCCCACGGGGGAGGAAATCCCAAGCTGGAGCCGTGTTAATCCACGGCAGCTTCCAGGCTGGAACCAAGTTTTGCACGTCCCTCGTGCTGTCCCTATGTCCATGAAGGTCTCCGCATCCTCCCAGCCTCAGGAAAAGGCTCCCATGCTGTGGGAGCATGGTGGAGTCATCTCCCTTCTCCCACCCACCCAGCACTGGCTCAGAATTCCCTGCACACCCTCCTTGCTCCCCGTTCCCTGGGTCTCATCTCCAGGCACCTGGCAAACATGAGCTCATCCTCAATACCCCTTTGGAAATGATCTTTTCCCCATTTAACAGCTGGGAAAGGACAAAGGCAGGGAGATGGGCAGCTTTGTTTCTGAGGAGAATTAAATATAAATGCCAGGAAGTCAATGGGATCTCAGGTGTCCAGCACCTGAAAAGACACCAGTCAAAGGGAGATTGTATGGACAGGTGAGCAAAGAGAACCAGCCTGGCAACTCTGCTGGCCCTTGGTGGGGAACAGAAAACAGTAACAGCCACTAAAAAGCTTTATTGGGGGAAAAAAACCCCTACTTATACACCCAGTGTTTATCTTCACTATGTCTGAGAACTCACTAAAAATGTGATGCTCAAGAGGGACAAAGTGCTGGGCCTGGTTAGGAACCACCACCAGTGGTGGTTTGGAGGCACAGGGGAAACTGAGATTCAAATCTCACTCCCACAAGGAGTTTGTGGGAAGTTTCAAGAAAAAAAATCTAATTTTTTTGACATCCTCAGCTGCCAGAATCTGCCTTCCTACACAGGGAACACAGGGACAACAGCAGCAGCACTGAGCTAGGGACAGTGAGAGAGGAATCCTTGCTCCACGAGAATGAATATGTATTTAGTGTTTGTAATAAATAGAATACACTTCAGGTGCCAGGTGAAGACCAGGGGCACAGAAGGAAGGCAGTTCCACCACCTCTCCTCCCACTGCCATCACAGGTGCTGCGTGGTGGCACCAGGGACTGCACGTCTCACTAAACTCAGGTCAAATCCCTGAATTGTTTGACCACATCTCAGAAATCCTCGCCCTGGAGAACAAGGGGTGCGAGTTGGGAAGAGAGAGGATGAGGATGGATCTTTGTTGGGGGGGAGGTAAGACACGACAAAGACGAAATTCCCGAAGGACGAGTTTAGCTCCCGAGTTTCCTTAAACCACCCCCCCTTGAGGCAGACTGTGCCGGAAATGGAAAATCCAGGGGGGTTCCTCTCACCTGGATGAGGGACACGGTGCCGTCGGGGTTGCTGAAGGTTTGTACCACGGTCTGGGAGGGCACCAGGTGGGCGATGCTGTGCGTGGTCGTGGTCTGCGGGGTCTGCTGGTCCTCGAAGGCGTAGAGCAGGTCCTCGCGCCCGTGCTGCTTGTAGCAGTTCTTCACGATGGTCCTCAGGGCCTGGGTCCAGGACACCTTCCAGCAGGAAGGGACAGGGGACAGTGAGCCCAGGAGAGTGTTCTGAACCAGCACAGCGCTGGGATTTGCATGTTTGTCTTTACTGGGGTTCGTCACAATTTGCAAAACAGCGCCGGTGTTTAATCTCCCTCTGCTCATCCCCTCCTTTCCCCAAGGAACTCACCCTGGAGAGCCACCTGACGGTGGCAGTAAAGATGACCCTGCTCAGCACAAAGCTTGGATGGGAAGACCTTTAAAAGGGCCCTTCCAACCCAAACCATTCTGCGACTCCAAGCGGAAAACCACGGGGATTTGGGAAAGCACCAAAATGCTGCCACAGCACCATTTCCAGCCTCCCCACCCTGAACCAGCCCGCACAGGTCCTGCTGCCTCCACCCCACGGTGGCTTCCTTTGATTATCTCTGTGACAGCTTGGTAGAAACTCTACTCATGACTTTTTCACCCAGCTCTCTCATTTCTCCTGGCTCCACTGCACATCCGTGACTCTTTCCTTTAAGCACAAAGCTCCCTTCTGCTCTGAACAGGACAGCATCCTTTCCCTCCTCCAGGAGGCCATGACACAGACTCTTTCCTCTGCTCTCTGTGTCAAAAGGCAAAAACCACTCCCAAAACCCAGTCTGCAGCCCCTGTGCTCCATTTGGAGGCAGACAGGGAGACACCCACCCGCTGCTTCTGTTCCTCCGTGCGGACGTCGCTGCGGACGTTGGCCCAGGGAATGTCCTCGGGCCACCAGATGGGCTTGCAGCTCTCCTTGCCCCAGCCTGGCTTCCCACGACCCGTGGAATACTTCAGCATCTCGGGGATGAAGGCTCTCAGCTGTGCCTGGAACGAACAAAAGGTTGAGAGGTGTTTAGGAATTCACATCTCTGGTTGTTTCGAGGTGCATTGTACAGAATTATTGTGTTTCACTTCCATCCTGTTGGAGCCATCAGCTGGGAGAGGCCTGAATGCCCAAGGAAGGTGGACAATACTTTTGCCAGCTTCTCCCAAGACTCAGCTTGGCAGCAGGTAGAAGAGAAGAACCAAAACTAAATCACCCCAAAATAAAGTTACAACACCAAGGCACAAACACCCGTTGTATTGACACCTCACAGTTCAAACACTACCAGGATGAGAATGAGCCAACCTGAAAAAAAAAATAAAATCACAATAACTCATTAAAAACCCCACACTCAATGTGCCTACAGTGGCAGGAACTCAGGCATGAGCTGATGTGTCTTTTACAGAGACGCTGCGAGAGGATGGAGCTTCAGTGACTGCTGAAATGTGGAAACCACGATCTCACACTCCTCCAGCCCTGTCCCCCCAAAATAAATACAGAGCTCACGCAAGTTTTGTGTGGGTTTTGTGACAAGATTGGTTTCGTACCAGGGACTCCCTGGAGCACCAGGAAAAGGTTGGTTCAGCTGCAGAGCAGAGCAGGAAGGGGAGAGCTCTCCTTAGGTCAGAGGAAATCACATTCAGAGCTCAAAAACTGCATTTAGGAGCAGCTCCCTGCATCCCTTCAGAGCTTTTAGAGTAATTATTTCACAGAATCATGGAGGCATTTTGGTTGGAAAAGACCTTTAAGTTCCCCAGCACTGCCAAGGCCACCACTGCCCCATGTCCCCAAGTGCCACATCCACAGGGCTTGGAAATCCCTCCAGGGACAGGGACTCCAAACCTCCCTGGGCAGCTGTGCCAGGGCTGGACAGCCCTTTCTAGGAATGAATTTTCCCTGAAATCCACCCTGAGCCTGTTCCCTCTCCTCCTGTCCCTGTTCCCGGCAGCAGAGCCTGACCCCCCGGCTGTCCCCTCCTGCCAGGAGCTGTGCAGAGCCACGAGGACCCCCCTGAGCCTCCTTTTCTCCAGGCTGAGCCCCTTCCCAGCTCCCTCAGATGTTCTCCAGACCCCTCTCCTTGTGCTCCAGCATCCCCTGCTCTGTTCCCCTCTCTGGAGAGAGCCTGGATGTTGCATCCATTGGCTCCAAGCTGTCCATGAACACATTTCAAGCTGCCTTTTCCACGATACACATGGAATATGCACTAAAGCACCTTTTTCCCAGCCTGTCTGTGATCCACCTTCCACTGCAGGGCCAACACTCACCCTGACAGGCTCCAGGTTCCCTGGATGAAGCCTGGTGAAGGGAAAAGAAATAATTCCTTCACTGAGCAGTATCTTTAGAAATATATTGTTCATAGTCCAAGGGAGAAAAGAATTTGTCCTTCAGAAACACCGCAATAAACAGGGCTGAGTGAACAGAGTCAGGGGAAGGAGGGAAAACCAGAATGGAGCTGTAACAGGCAGGGAGTTCACTCCCAAGGATTATTATTTACCAGTAACTCTGCCCAATAATTTATTCAAATAAACCTGGTAGCAGCAGGGGTTTCTTTTAGGAGTTGCCTGGTGCAAAGACAGTTAAAAGCTCCTTTCCTGCACTGCCATCAGCAATGCTCCTTGTTTCCAGCTGGATCAATTACTGGTCCAGGGGAGTTCAGGGCTCAAGCTACTCAAGGTACTTGTTAAGGAGGGTTTGTCTTTAATCCACGGGGGAGACAATCAGCAGCACAGTCAGGAGAGAGGACTTGGCTAATTAGTGCCCTAACGAGGCCAGGCTCTGCCACAGGTAATGTCCCCCACACAAAGCCCCCACATCCCTCAGGGCACATCCAGGAACCACCCAAAAATCAAACATCTGCTGAAAACAAATCCAGTGGCACATTCCAGTTTGTGCCCTTGGCAGCTTGGAAAGGGCTCAGGTAACTCCCAGGATGGAGGATTTGGGAGAAACTGTGAGAAATGTTTTTTTTGCCACCCTTTCACACAGGTTCGGTGTTTTAACTTTTAACGTTAAATTCAAGAATTAATGGTACTGAGCTATCCCAATCCCAACAAATCCAACAGCCCAAAGCACAGCCAGCTGTATTCCAACTGCTCCCCAGAGCTGGAAACAACAAGGAAAGTGGCTTCCAGAACAGAGCAAAACCTGTGGCTGGGAATTCTCTACACAGAGAAAGCACACAGCTCAGCCTTGGAATCTCTGCAGATCCATGCAGGACCTCGGCTGCACCTGGAAACGGGAGAGGGAAAAACAGCAACTGCATGAGAGCTGGAAGTGAACACCCATCCCTGAATCCATCCCTGCTGCACTTCCCAGAGCTGGAAAACCATAAAACCATCCAGGCTATGGCTCAGCTGCATGGGAGCCGATTCCAGCAAGGATTCTCCCCCTGCCACATTCCAAGGACCAGCTGGGAGAGCAGGAATCCTGTCAGGAGCTAAATGGGCACCACGATGGTTTTTGAGAGGCCCAGAAAAAACTTTTACTGGCTCCTACAAGCAGGTTATAAATCATGGGGGCTTAAAAAAAGTCAGATTAAAGGACAAATCACCTGTTCATAAAACAGTGAGAGCTGACTGAAGCACTGACCTCAGCTTGGTTAAGCTCAGATTACCCAATTTTACTCCTCAATCACATCAACCAGCAACTGAGAACAAGCTGAGGGGCAAACTCAGCTGTCACCAAAGTCCAGAAAGCACCAAGGATCCCCTCTGTGACGGCTGAAAAATCCCACTGCAACCCAGGTTCTCCTGCCCAGCCCAGGTGGGTGATACTCTCCATTCCCGAGGTTAGAGAAACATCTTTGCCCAAGCAAATAAAGGCTTTATTTCCCTCCAGACCACTGGGGAAGCAGAGCAATTAAAAGGAGAGTTATTTTCACCTCCTCACTGATGACACCTCTACACCTGCCTGCTGGCACCTGCTGAAAGCAGAGGCCTCATTTTTCCAGTCCCTGCCATCCTAATTATATTTGTTTTTTTTTGTTTGTTTGTTTTCCATAGGGTTTTGTGCAACTTAGTTGCAAAAAAGCTGATTTGTTTTTACTAGAGAATACAAATAATTATACTGGAAGCTCTGGGAATCAAGACTCCCACAATAAATGATGGCACCTCTGTGCAGAGCTCAGGAGAAACTTTTCCACAAAGCCCTTCTGAGCTACCTCACTGTGCTGGAAGGATGAGGGCCACTCCTAAAAGGATTGTTGTTTTTCTATCATAAAGCAGCAGGAGAGGATTTGAAATAAGAGGTTCTACATCAGCACTCTGGGCTGGCTGAGCAAAGGCCCTGCAGGACAAGGAGGAGAAAAACATTTCCACGGGAAAATGTTACTGGAACACAACAGAAGCTGCCCATGAGAAGTTCCTGCAGGTGCCACCTTTCACAGGGGCTTAAAAATCCAAGAAATTATTTTTGTCTTATTTGTCAGGGATTGGGAAAATGATCTGTACCAGCCAAAGCATAGCAAGCTTAATGAAATTTTATTATGAGTGTGAGCTTGTCTGAGTCCACTAAGAAATGGAAATGGTGTTTTGAGCAGGGTGTGCCCTCTGCAGAGCACAGAAAAGTCTGCACATCTCTGCCCAGCTCCGACACCTCTTCGTGTGCTGCCCCTTCCATCTTGCTACTCCCTCGGAAAAAAATTGCCTTTCAGCATTTAAAATTGTTTGTGGTGCCTCAGACTGGGTGTACTCAGAGCCTCCTGCTGGACACACCTGCCTGAATTCAGGTCCTGCATCCCTGGGGAAGCAGATTTCCCTCCAGGTGAAGCTTCCCCGGGGAGTGCCCTCCACTTTCTCCCAGCAGTGAGGTCAGCAAGGGGCTGGACCTGGAGAGAAAGGGAATCTCCCACATGCCCAGGGCAGAAAATTCCCTGTCTTCAACAAAAATATCTCACTCAGGGTCTGACCTGGGGTTAAACCTTTGGCAAACTCCCCTCTGCTACAATCCAGCAAGAAACAGAGGAGGGAATGAACTACAGGACACAGAAAGGTGTCCATGAGGGACCTTCCCAACCTCGGCGCCTGAAGATTGTGGCAAAGCGCGGAACAAACATTTTCCCTGTTCCCACTTTCTGGGAGGTGCCAAAACCAGCTCCCAAGGGAATGCTCCCAGCAGCCTGAGCTCTCCTCACCAGCATTTTTTTCGCAGAGAAAATCAGCACCACTAACAAAGCTCCACGTCCAACCACGCCCTGAGCTGTCGCAGCCCCGGGGGACGAGGAGATCGTCCCCTGGAGACGAAGCCGCACAAGGCAACAGGATGCGACTGCAAGATGCCAAACAGGCCTCCCCTCCCCTGCCTCTGCCACGGGTGGCTGCTCACCTGGGTCATCTTGTCCACGGAGACGGGGATGCCGTCGATGGTGAGGGGTGGCAGCTCCGAGTTGACCTCCTGAGGGGCCGGAGCGTGCTCGGCCAGCGCCGACTCCAGGTCTTCCAGGATCGTGCTCTTGTACTTGCGTACCTGTGGGGAGTTGTTAGGCTCAGGTAAACAAGGTGAGCAGCACCAGGAGAGGAGCAGGATGAAGGCCCAGCCACCTTCCCCAAGGTGCTGCAGAGCAGGAGGAGCAAACAGTGGCACAGCTGGCAGGAAACACCCAGCGGCCCCCCGAGACTCAGCCCCGCGGAAGAGCTGCTGATGAAACGCGAAGTAACACTGGCAAGGGAAGGATTTGTGGGATGAAAGGAAAAGTTCTGATGCCAGAATTTGTCACGGGCAGGGATCTGCAACAAGGTGCAGGAACTGACAGCAGAGCTGAGCTCAAATGTGTCATTGTTTGGGGTTGTTTAGTCTGGAGAAAAGGGGGATCAGGGGGACCCTGGGGCTCTGCCCAGCTCCTGCCAGGAGGGGACAGCCGGGGGGTCGGGCTCTGCTCCAGGAACAGGGACAGGAGGAGAGGGAACGGCCTCAGGCTGGGCAGGGCAGCCTCAGGGGGGACAGCAGCAGGAATTTCCCCATGGGAAGGGGGGCCAGGCCTCGGCAGGGGCTGCCCAGGGAGGGTTGGAGTGCCCATCCCTGGAGGTGTCCAAGGAAGGCCTGGAGGTGGCACTCAGGGCTCTGGTCTGGGAGATTGGGCACAGCTGGGACTCGATGATCACGGAGGTCTTTTCCAACCTCAGGATTCTGTGATCGTGACCTGTTCCCTCTGATTTTTAATCCAGGATATTCCCCCTGGCAGAGATGTGCCAGGCAGCCATTCCTGCAGAGAAGAGAGGACCTCGGTGCTGCCCTCACGTCAGGGAATCACAGGAACATTAAGGCTGGAAAAGATCTCTGAAATCACTGACTCAACCAGGTCCAGCACTGTATTCCATAAAACATAAACTCTGTTTTCCAGGGTTTCTAACAAGACCTTCAGACCCCTACCAGGCTTCCAAGGCCGCCCTGAGCAGAACAAGATCTGCAGAGAAGGTGAGGAAGTTCTTTCCTCGCTCTCCTAGGGACACCTACCACGTTCTCCAAGGGTGCAGCACCAAATACTTTGAAGACAGGGTTGGGTTTGGAGGGTGAGATGCACAGGACGATGGCCTGCTGCCCCACTCTGGTGGTGTACTCATCCAGCGTGGCCCGGAGCTTCCTGAAACACAGTGGGAAAACAGGGAATGGGCATCAGCTGAAAGCCCTTCAGAAACACAACCCCTCTGACTGCCAGCTCCCTTTCACAAAGCAGGTGAGAAACGGAGCCCCAGCTGCTCAGCTTGGCCACATATTGAGTTTATTCCTCCACTCCACAGGCCTGCTGTGCTCCCTGCAGCCACCCAGCAGCTCAGATGTCAATTATTCTCCCCTCTCTCCTTTCCTCATTGATGTAAAAAGAGAAAGCACCAGAGCAGCAAAGAGTCTGCACTTCCACTCTGTCTTAGCAACACAAAACTTGTGTTTTGTTGGAGCACCTGAATGATTCATCAAAAGAGGCCTGCAGACAGAGGTTGTTTCACATCCTGATCACAGCAGTGCAATTCTCCAGCACCAAAGTCCTGCTCAAACCAGATCTGTAGGAATTCAAGCTACAGAATAGAGGCAAGAACTGGAAATATTGCAACAGCTCAGCACAGGAAAGCCAGGTGTCCCAACACCTGCCCCATCAGCAACTCCCTTCGGAATTAAAACGTTCCACTGGATATTTTCTGCCTCTTATTCCCTTTTAAGCAGTGCAAGAGTCAAAAATGGTGGCAGAAACTCCAAAAGCAAGAGAGGAGCAGCGTTTTCCTCAGAAAACCTGAGCACTCCATGAGGTGGCAGCTCAGTCCCGGTCCTGGTCATTTCAGAACCTGCTGTTGCCAAAAAGCACCACCAGCTACACACAGATCCCACAGTCAGGGGTTTGAAATTACCACTTGATTCCCAGTGGTGTGAAAATCAAGCACAAACGTGTTCAACTGGTCAGAGTGGGGGGAAAAAAAAAATTGATGTTTTGTCATTATCTTAATGTAGTAAAATTAAGTAGTTACGTGAAAGGAGAAGAAATAAGTCCTTCACTGAGCAGTTCCTTTAAAAATATATTATTCATATTTCAAGGGAGAAAAGAATTTTTTCTTCAGAAACACTGCGATAAACACAGCTGAGTTGGGGGAAGGAGGGAAAACCAGAATAGAGCTGTAAAAGGCAGGGAGCTCACCCCCAAGGATTATTACTTAGCAGAAACTCTGCCCAATAATTTAACATCAACTGCCCAACGAGATCCCAAAGAGCATAAAAAGCAAAAATTGCTTTGTTCCAAAAGCTAGGGAACAGTAGCAGCCAATATTCACAGGTATTTCCAGAGCATGGAGCTTCAGGTGGTGTCCCCAGGGCTGTGCAGTCCCATCAGCTCTGGTGTGGCTCGGGGGCCATCAGGTGGGCAAACTGCCTCAGAGCACCTGGGATGCAACACCTGCAGGGCTGTGGAGGTCTGGTGTCTCCACAGGAAGTTTCTAATGCCAAAAGAAGTGTTTCAGCTCAGGCAGGAACCGCCCCCCCCTTGATTATTCTTCCTAAAACTGTGCCCTAAAACCCTCAGTGTTCAACGTGGGGTCTGTCCAGTGGCAAAGCAAATTTGGATGTGCACACACTGAATTTATTCCCAGAATGGTTTGATCAAGCAGAAAAGACTTTTCTCGTGAGGCAGATAATTCCTCTGCAGAACTGGGATATGGATGGAGCTTCAGCTCCTGCTAAAGCCACTACGGATGTCCTGCAATGTCACTGTGACAGACTAAACTGGTGGCCAGTTGGGGTTAAAACAGAACGATGGATCCACCAGAGTGCCAGTCCCGGTGGTCACAAAATCACTTCGGAGATGAGCAGAGCCGCAATTTAACCCTTTAATGCAAACTAAAACACAACTCTGGGCTTCCAGAAAGACGCTCCCAAGAAATCCCCCAGCTGGGTGACTTCTGGGCGGCACTTGCTGTGACCACACCGGCCAGCAGAGCTGGCAGGAGGACGCTGAGGTGGCAGGGACAGGCGAGTGCTCACCTGAGCAAACGTGTCTGCTGCCTCTTCCGAATGGAGGGGTTGGACTCAAAAACGTGAGGTCGCTTCCGTTTCTTCCCTGTCGCCACGGCAGCAGCTGCTGCCATCCCCACAGGGCCTGGAAATCAGAGCACAGAGGGTCAGTCAGCACCAGCAGCTCAGGCTGAACGTTGTCACTGTGCCCCCCCCCCGGCCAGCAATGGGTGCCCAGGGTGTCCCCAGCAGAGCCAAGTGACACAAATCCCTCCCCGAGCTCTGCTCTCCAGCACTGGAGGTGCAGTGAAAGGCTCCATTCCCCAGGCTGGCAAATCCCTGCTCAGTCCTGGGTGAAAGGCACATTCTTCAGCCTAAAGTTTTCCTTACACTCACAGAACCCTGTGTTCCATCTTCTAAACATACTGAAAAACTCCCAAGACTGAATAACTGACTGATCTGAGGAGATCCTGGTGGCTGGGAAGAGGAGACCAGGTACAGCTCCACAAATCTTGCTTGGACACCTCAACCTCAGCATCAGGAGTCGGAGGTTTTCCTGAGGGATTAAGGACCTGTTCTAATGGGGAAGAAATGTAAAATCCAGAGTTCCCAGCAGTGTCCTGTTAGAGTCTTCTGAAGACCACCCTGAAGGCCTGAAAATCCTGTGTGACAGAAGGGAAGGGGAAAGAAAATAATCCCGCAGGATGGAAGGCTGGAAAACTCATAAGCAAGGGGCATGGGATGCACCTCAGGGGGTGGTGGAACCTCACAGGTTTGGTCTAAGGTCTGATACGGAGTCAGGCCAGACTCCCAGTGCTTAATTATCATCTCATTTTTCTGCTAATGTAGACCCACTACAAGGCCAATCTGGAGGACATTTGGCTCCACTGGGATGGATCTGTGATCCTGAAGTACTTTCCCAGTCCAGATATGTCGGGATCTTTTGCAGCTCTCCCTGGGAGAAGCCTAACACGTGAGCTCCCTAACTCAGCAAGGCCGCGCTGCGCTCCTGGGTCAATTTTTGCTGTTGTTTATGTGGGGCCTGAAATAATTTTTGCTCTCTGACATATTTGGTATTTTAATTTCATTACTTGAAGCAGCATTTTAGCAGGGACCTTTGTATAAGTCAGCAATTCCCAGCACCCCTGTGATCCACGCAGGAACGATGTGGGACTCAAGCGGCCGGCAGAGCTTGCAGAGAAAGGAGAAACTCAGGGAGAATTTCCTGTGGGTGGGATGAACTAGTGATATCTTAGGATTTAGCTTTTATAGTTTTCAGATCCTGTACTGCTTTAGTGTATAACTCTAAAACTCCATAGCCTGTCAGCTGCTGTTCTCCTGTTTTATTCAGAGAAAACAATTCCTCTCTAGGCCTGATACTCAAGGACACCTCTCTGTCTCAGGCCCCGAGAGATGTAAACAACAGTGAATTGTGGGGGGACAAACTTTGAGTAAATGACTTCATTACCTGAAGCTGGAATTGGAGGATTAACCCCTGATAAGGAAATGGGCCAAACTTAATAATCATCTGAAAAACTCATGACCATCATCCATCCTGGGTGTAGCCCCTCGGAGGCTTCTGAGCGCCCAAGGTGCACCTACAGAAGGCCTTCAATAAAGACCCGCTTTCACTCTCTAGATTTTGTCTAGCCTCTCTTTTAGGCAGCCACTCCAAGGCACCACCAGGAGGTGACGGTGATGAAGATGAAGATGGAGCAGCCCCCTGGCTCTACCTGCAGCCGCCAGGTGAGCGGTGACCTCGTCGGCGGCCGTGGAGTTGAGGATGTCGGAGTCGTCGTAGGAGGTGTCCTCGGGCGAGGAGGGCGAGTCCTCGTCGGCGCTCAGCATGCTGTGCTCCGTGTAGGTGGCCACGTGCACCTGCTGCACCTGCTGGGCCACGGCGTGGGCCTCGATGGTAGCCATGTGCTCTGCCTGGGTCACCCCGTGTTCTTCCATCAAGAGTCACTGGCAGAGGGGACAAAAAGCACGGGCTGTGAGCACGAGGGGCAGGGACCACCTCCCCCGGGGACAGCGGGTGTCCACAAGAGGGAAACAACAACCCCGCCAGGAGCCAGGAGAGGAACTTTAGGTTAAAGAGTTTGGAAAAATCCACACTTCTAAGCACAGCACAGCACTCAGACATCGTTATCTCTGCTGGAGGAAAGGCCCCCAAGGATCCTGCAGCCCTGAGATTCCGTGTCCCTCACCCGCACGTTAAATGGTCAAAGCTGGGACTTGGTTTTGCCACGTCAAGTTCCAGCTTTCAGGGAAGAGGCCTGAGGGTGATACAAAGCCTCCTCTGCCTCAACAGCTCAGGACACAAATGAGGATGCCAGTACAGAATCCCAAGACCATTAAGGATGGAGAAGACCTCTGAGATCATTGAGTTCAACCTATGCCCTCTCCCCAGCCCAGAGCGCCGAGCGCCACATCTGAGGCCTTCCTTGGACACCCCCAGGGACAGGGAGTCCACCAGCTCCTTGGGCAGCCCCTGCCAAGGCCTGGCCACTCTTTCCATGGGGAAATTCCTGCTGGTGCCCACCCTGAGGCTCCCCTGCCCAGCCTGAGGCCGTTCCCTCTGCTCCTGTCCCTGTTCCTGGAGCAGAGCCCGACCCCCCCGGCTGTCCCCTCCTGGCAGGAGCTGTGCAGAGCCACAAGGGCCCCCCTGATCCCCCTTTTCTCCAGCCTGAGCCCCTTCCCAGCTCCCTCAGCCCCTCCTGGGGCTCCAAACCCTTCCCCAGCTCCATTCCCTTCCCTGGACATGCTCCAGCCCCTTCAGATCTTTCTGGTCAGGAGGGGCCCAGACCTGGACTCAGAGTCCGGAAACAGGCAAAGCCATCACAACCCAAGCACAAATATCCCAGAAAGCTGGTTTATTTAAGGTGTCCAGTGGCAAAGCACTGAGCAAAGCAGCAGCTTACAGAGTCAGCAGGGCCCTGGACCACACACTGGGAACACAGCTCTGTGCAGAAGGACCAGGACAGGAGGTGCAGGGATATTTTCAGTCTGTGCCTGCTGTACATTTGCGGAAAGGAAACGGCACAGCCCTAAGATATTTTCAAACAGGAGAATTAGAACCTCAACCCTCACAAACAGATTCCCCAAAGAGAATCTATTCCTGCTCAGGGCAAAGAGAAGAAAGAGGTGACCAGGTGCAGGGAATGAGAAAATAAACAAAAAAAGATTCTGACCTTGTGAGTACAGTCATGGAATTGCAGCTCCTGACTGACACCAGACCATGGAATGCCACGGAGGGGTCAAGGAGACACGGGAACCCAAACCATTTTGTCAAGAGGGTTATTTTGACCAAAAAAAAAGGAGGTTGCAGCCAGCTGGGGGTTGGTCTCTTCTCCCAAGCCACAGGACAAGAGGAAATGGGTTCAAGTTGTGCTGTGGAGGTTTAGATGGGATTTTAGGGAACATTTCTTCTCCAAAAGGATTGTCAGTGGAACAGGGAAGTGTTGGAGTCCCCATCCCTGAAGGGATTTAACAGACCCTGGGGACAGGCTTTAGTAGTGGGATTGGCAGTGCTGGGGAAGGGTTGGAATATTCCAGCCTGAGGGACAGCAGAATTGCTGTGAGACTGTCACAAAGCTACTGAGGCTACAGCTAAAGCCAAATCTCCCTAAAAAGCTGCTGGAGCCCGATGCTGCTGTTGTCCAACCCTGTTTACAACTTGGGTTGTAATATTAGAGCCATCCAAAAATAGCAGGAGTTCAAACAGTGCCAGTGAGGAAGGGACTGAGACGTTGAGGTACATTGAGACAAACTGAAAATTTCTGGTGGTAAAACAATCAGCCCCTAACATCCTTCCAAGAAACTCATTCTGCCAACACCAGGGAAAAATGGGTGGGAAAAAAATATTTCAAGTAAATCCTTACAGACCAGCTTAACAGATTTCCCAAGACACCAAGCTTTTCCTGAAAGGGGACATGCTTTTCTTACAGGAGCAATGCAATGTCAGGTACTTCTATTAAAATTTTTAAAAATCCATGGAAAAATATGATCAGAATATGACTGATAGAGCACAGTGATTTTAAAGTCCATCAGGAGACAAGACCCCAAGACAACGGATGATGCCACTGGAAGGAAACCTTCCACTCAAAGACAACCTGAAACACTGAAACCTCAGGAAGCCATTCCCATATTCAAATTATTCCCAAAGGATTCCTGCCACAAGCCAGGCTTTGTGGGCCAACACCTTGACTGGCAGGTGAAGGTGTCACCAACCTGGCCCAGCAAAGCATCCCCGTGACGCATCCGAAGGGTGGGGCTTGGATTTGAGCAGGGATCCGGGCTCAGGGATGAGAGGAAAGCTGTTCCTGGTTAGCTTCAGAGATGAGCATTCACCACTCCAGGAGAAGAACGTCGATCCCTGTTTTTCTGCCGGACCCAGAGCGGTTCCAGGCGCAGGGAAAGCCTAAGGAGGAGGCGGCGACGGCACAGACATTTCCTGGTAGCCGTGGCTTAGTCCAGAAGGCTTGGACGACAGCCAGAAGCATTTTTAAAGTCATTTAAAGTGCTCATAAAAAACATGAGGATAAAGTCCCTCTGATCACACGGTGCAGCTGCTTCACGAGTGTGTCAGGGGTTCCTCTGATGTCCTGACCAGTGGCTGTTGACACCGACGCTGGAGGAGCACCAGATGCGGGAGGAAACAGCGGAGCTGCACCACTCAAACCACCAGAGAACAACAGGACCTGCTCGTAAACCCCATAAATCCGACCCCGAATTTAAACCCACAAGGACTGAAATGAAGGTCTCTGCGGTGTGAGCGTAACAAGTCGTAACTCCACCCATAAAAAACCCACAGCCACCATCCTCTGCCATCACCGTCCAGGTTAACGGGAGCTTAAAACTGAGCCCAAAATAAAAACTACACACCAGAAAAAATCATGAGGAACAGCAGCACGAAGGAAAAACTCCCTTACACAGGCAGGGCCTGGAATTATTTTAAACCTTTATCCCACTGCTTTTGCTTCAGACGCTGCAGGAGACACGACTGAGGCAGAATGAACATGGAGATGAGCATTTATCCTCTGGAATGTTAAATCATGAGGCCATTTTTACCGACTCAGCCCACACCTCATTAATTTGAAACCCTGCTCAGATCAGCAATAAATAAAGGAATCGCTGGGTCTCGCTTCTTTGGTGGTTTAAATAATTTTGGAAAGAAGAAAAATAGGAATTATAGGGAGATTTTGCGAGACTTGCTCGCTCTGTCCTCTCGTGAGCGTGCATGAGAGGATCCCTCCTAGGATCCAGCCACGAAAGGGACCTTGGGGGATGCAGGGGCAAAGTTTTAAGTGAAACTGGGTAGATTTAGATCAGACATAGGGAAAAAATTCTTCCCTGCTGCCCAAAGCAGCTGTGGCTGCCCCTGGATCCCTGGAAGTGTCCGAGGCCAGGCTGGACATTGGGGCTTGGAGCAGCCTGGGACAGTGGGAGGTGTCCCAAAGCAGGGGACAGCACTGGATGGGTTAAGGTCCCTTCCAACCCAACCCATTCCGTGATTCCACCATCCTGAAACAGGGTGGGAACAACCAATGCCATCCAAAACACCAAATATAAGACAATATGATATATCCTACCAATATAATCTATTATATTATTATTACACAGTAATATAGACAATATAATAATAAAATAATGCAATAATATATTAGAATTATGATTTAAATACTATAATATATTACAACACATAATAATATCAATATACTAGTAAGTATATTAATATATCAACATATTGATATATTTATATATTAGATATTAATATGATATATTAATATAAAAATACAAATATATAATTATATTATATTATATATAATTGTGTATATATAATATATAATCTATCTATATAATATCAT